>CAJQZJ010032781.1:2269021-2291268 GCA_907164525.1 Lophiomys imhausi
AAAAAAAAAAAAACTTGCTTTGATGACTCAAGGATGTCTTAACTTGGACCATAGTGCATGTTGTGTCTGTTCACTTTAGTTGAGAATAAGGAGAGAAAACTCTCTGGGAATGGTGAGGTCAGTTTCACAATCTTAGAGTATCCTTAGACCATTTCCTTCCTATTAGACTGAACTGAAGATCACGTAGTTTGGCTAACAATATCTGTGGAATTGGATGTAAGTGCCGTCATCTGAAGAACACAGGGATGTGAGAGGACTTAGTAAGTCTGGGGAACACATGGAAAGCAGCAGCTCATGATATCAGAGGTGGGCTAACATCAAGAGGTGAGAGAGAGTGAAAAAACCAGCACAGCCCACTTAAAGCTCCAGGTGGGCAGACTGAACGGAGTTAACTACATTAGGTGACAACCCACAGCTGACTGTACAGGGAGCACAGTCAGTCTCAGGGAGTTGGTCCACTCACAGGTAGGCTAACAGCAAATGCTTCCTTGGAAAACACCCCAGCCTGAGGAAACAAAGGATGGGAGACTTGGGAATAACCCGGTACTGATCATCTGTGCCCAAGGAAGAAGTCAAATAAATAGGTAACTTAAAAATAGACAGCCTTGGGCTGGGAAGATGGCTCCATGGGTAAAGCACTTGTTGCACAGGTGTGAGGGCTGAGCTAGGATTCCCCCGGAACCACTATAAAGCCTGATATGGTAGCACATGTGTCTGCAGTCACAGTGTGTCTACCATCCCACAGGAGGTGGAGAAAGGAGACAGAACCACTTGGGCCGAAAACCCTGGTACCCACAGAGGCACACAAGAGACCTTGTCTCAGACAAGGTGGAAGATGGAGCGTGGAACCCAAGGCTGTTACACACACACACACACACACACACACACACACACACACACACACACAAACACACACACTTTGGTTTGTTGTTGTTGTTTTTTTTAAAGAGGGCCTTGAGCAGAGAAATCAGATGGGGTCAGATGAAAGATTGCTTCAGAGCTTAGAGGCGTGAGGGGGACAGAGTTACTGACTAGACGTGGGGAACCGAGGGCATGCACAGCTCAGTGAATGGCTTCAGCCCTCTGCAGGATAGGACTCAGTTTCTCTGAGGATGTGGAACAATGGACCTGGGAGTGTCGGAAACCTAGGGGAGAAAATTGTCCTTCCAAAAGGAATAGGTTACCGAGAGGTGCTGCAGGCATTGAACTCGACACTCTCAGGGTTATGTGAGCTCCTTTACAGACAAGGCCAGGAAGGATGACGTCTACATAAATTCCTATAAACAAAGCCAAATGATTACCCAAATGTGGCCGAATGCTGTGTCTACTAGAATTTTTCTTTAGGTAAACATACAAAGTTATGTGTTACCTTATAGCATTTTCATGCTTACAGGTCATTGTTTCCTGTTTCTATATGTCTCTTCCTCCACTGCTCTCTCTGGCCCCTTCCTTCCCCGACACTTCCCCTTCTACTTTCATGTCATATGTATTCCATAACCCTGTCTCACTGATCCCTTTCTACTTGCATGCTCCCTTGCCACAGTGCTGGAATCACGGGCAGAACCACCAGCCAGCTTAGTGTACTGATTCTAAATGGCAAGGCGAGGCCAACATGGGACTATTAAGAATCCTTTGTTAGCATCCCAGGCCCTTCCTGTAAATCAATTCTTTTTCACTCAGAGGAGGCCTGAGTCAAGGACGGAGGTGATCCACCGTGCACAGCTTTCCTTCTGCCAGAGCGACACAGAGAGAAGCCGGTGGCTGCTCGGTTCAGGTGCCCTGTCCTCCACAGGGAGGGGGCCTGAAGTCCGCGCCTCCAGGCGGAAGCGCTGCTGTCATTGGCTCAGCAGCCGCTGTCACCTGCGTGGAGCCCGGGCAAAGTCCACTGTCCGAGGCCAAGGAGCTGGCGCGGTAGCGCAGGTAGTCTACACCGTAGGACCTGCAGGATGCCGCTTGGGCTGCGCGGGAAGAAGAAGGCGGCCAAGTCCAAGGAGACCAGGCAGCTGGTGGAGGGCGAGAGATCCGGCGGCGGCGAGGGTGTCCCCGGACCCCCAGCTCCATCTCACAAGCTGGTGTTCCACGCACAGCTTGCGCACGGCAGCGCCACGGGCCGAGTGGAGGACTTCTCCAGCATCCGCGAACTCTACGCCAAGATTGCCGGTGTGTTTGAGATCGCGCCATCAGAGGTAAGCGCAGGGAGCGCAGCTCGTTCACTACCCAAGCTGGTGGCGCAGCGGTTCCCGATCCTCAAGTAGCCTGCAGGGTGGGGTCGATCGGTCACCAGCACCTACCAGGAAGAATGCACCGTGGTGGAAAGGACAGTACCGCACCGGATGAAACTATCGGCTCAGATCCGGCTTAGTGGTCACTGGGGTCAAGGCGATTAGGAGTTGTTTTTGTTGTTGTTGTTGTTGTTAAGAATCAGCTGTAAACGTGCCGTGGTCCAGTCGTGCAGGATAGGATGTGCGCCAGCACTTTCTGGGACTCAGATCTGCCGGGACAAATTAATGCCCTCCACTAGACCTGGACTTTTACTCTTAGGTTTTCTGTCAGAGAGTTGCACTGGGACTCTAACCAGAGTTAAAGAAAAAGGGTGGAAAAGCGCCTTCCTGGACACACCCAGAGTAAAAGAAAAGGGGTCTTGGTAGGTACAAAGTGAGGCTCACTTTGCCCTTCACCGTCGTTTCTAACAACCCAGAAAGAACCGCTTTGGTGTTAATATATAAGAAATTAAAAACCGGGGTTGTGATTCCGAGGGAGGTAACTCAGAAAATCAGAGCAAACTGTCTGGCTAGATAATACAGTTTTCACGGAAAAGCTCAGCTTCATTTTACCAAGGTATTTTTGAAAAGACACCAAGAAATTTAAGTAGATTATGTGGTTCCTGGAACTGGAGTTGCTGTAGGTCCAATCTTAGATGCATTGGTTTATGGGATTTTTGTGGGCCCTCTGTGCTTACCCAAGAGAGCTACCCACAAATGCAGATGTGAGGACTGTGGCAAAAGCAGGAGGCTCTTGGGTTCAAATTCCTGAACTCATAAGATAAATAGCACCCATTGGTAACCCCAATGTTTAGGGAGGCTGACCCCGGGGGCTTGAACCAGCCTAGTCAACTTGGCAAGTTTCAGGCTTGTGAGAGAACTTGTCTCAAAAAAAGTGAACAGAACCCAAGAAACAATGCACAGGCTGTCCCCTGGCCTCTACATGGAGCACACCTGAAATCACTCTGTTAACTCTTATGTGAATGTGCATGCTATTATGGACACACACACACACACTTAGTCTCTCTAAGAGCTTAGGCTTTTGTTGCTGTGGGCTTCCAGAACTGGGGAGAGCAGCTCCTGATTGTCCTAGCATGGCCTACGGCCTACATACATCTGTACTTAGTTGTGTTGTGTTTTGTTTTGTTTTTTTCTTTCTTTTAAAATTAGTTGTTTATTAGATCTGTTTAAATGAAGTTGTGGTCAAGGCAACGTTTCAATAAGAAAAATGTCCTTTTTATTGAAAAAAAATTTTTTTTGAGATTTAAACTTGTGTGGGCATTTTGTTTGCATGTGTCTGTGTGGTTTGATCCCATAGAACTGGAGTTTCAGAGGGTTGTGAGCTGCCATGTGGGTGCTAGGAATCAAATCAGGGCTATCTGGAAGATCAATTAATGTTCCTAACAACGAAGCCATCTCTCCAGGCCCAAGGAAAGAGTTTTTAAAGTGCAAGTCTTTGCTCTTTCAGGGTTCCCAGGCTCTAAGGAGAAATCATGAAGTGTTTTTGTCAGTTATTTATTATAACATAGAATCGCTGTCACTCACAGTGTTTGTATAGGACCGTCCAATTGAAAAAGTACTTTCAAAGTAACTTTCCTTTCACCTTCTCCACGTGAGGCAGGTGGCAGGTTAACTACATACCATAAGGCTGACTGTGGAGCCAGGGTCTCCCATCATGCAGAAGCTGGGTAACCTTGGCCAAGGCTGACTTCTGCTTCTGTCAGCATCAGCTACCTATCAAGCAGCGATATCTACCAACGAGGCTATGGCACAGACTGGAGGAGTCTGGATGTAAACCTAGCAGATTACATTGGATGTGACCGGTGCTGCGGTACTGCACGAGCTGCAATCAATACCACTGATACAGGCCAGTTAGATAAGTGGCTGACGTGAAAGAGGTTGGGCCTTGACCAAGGTCAAGCAGCTTGGGAGGAAAAAAAGCAAGGCTTCTATTTAAAGGGGTCCTTTGGTTTCCAAGCTAGTGAGTTTGTTAGCATAACACTAGGGAGCCTTAAACTCCCTCCTGTAACCAGTGACTCCAGACTTACTGTTTTTCACAATCAGTTTTCCTTATCACTCATGTATCCATTGTTCTGAGCGAAAGGCATGTGCTTGTATTCAGCCTACTTAGTCCCCAAGAAGTATTATTGTGTTCTTTGTCACAAAAAGGGAACTAGGGCTTTGGGGTTCAGATTCAAGATCACACACAGTAAGTGACAGAGTCGACATGTAAGCCCATTTTTTCCTGACCCCAAATTCTACAAAGCTGCACTGCTAACCAGTTTTTCCAGTCCTTTATTAATAGCTTGATAGTTATGTTCAATGTTTTCAGTTTCCAGGGCACTGACTTGCAAGATTAAATTCCAAGACAATAATGAACCTAAGGTGGTCTGATGTGCAAAGTCCATAAACAGATTCTTATAGCAACAATATGTGTATATTGATGTGTTTATTTATATGATCAACATTAGTTTTCCAGCTGGATTGTAAAAAGTTAATAACAGGTGAGATAGCTCAGTGGATAAAGGGACTTGCTGCCAAAGCTGACCACCTCAGTTCTATCCTCAGAACCTACATGGTGGAAAGAAACCAGACTCCTGGAAGCTGTTCTCCAACCTCTACACTGTGCTATGAGACACTGACACCCCCAGTCTCCCCAAAAGTGGAAAAAAAACCTTAATGAGTATAATGAGGTATGCAGGATGAAGTATTGATCATCCGTTCCTCCCTGGGAAGTTATTGGGTGTTGAGGGCTGCTGAGGGAGGGAGAACCATGGCTTCAATGCTGTAGACACTGGGGAGTTACCTACACTCCAGTGGACAGCTCCACCCCACACTCATGAAGGCAGCCCCAGATAAACACAAACCGATATGGAAGCGGGAGGGGAAATTGTTAGCAAGAGGTGGTGCTTGGCAGAAGTTAGAGAGGGATAAGAGAGCATGAGAGGGGAGTTTGATGAGATTACATTATACATGTGTATGAAATTGTCAGATAACAAATTTGTTCATCATGTATAGTGTATAGTGTAACCGTCCCAGTAGCTCACATTAAAACTGAAGTTGCTTAATGAAACCAAGCACACTTCACACAGTTCCTCTGTAACTGACATGCCCATTGCATGCAGTCTTTCAATGCACTAAGTGGCAAACTAAACCAAAAACCTTCAGATGTATGGTAAGACTCAGGAATGGTGGCGCATACCTGTAATCTCCAGCACTCTGAAGTCCGAGGCACAGGGATCACAAATTTGAGGCCAGCCTAGGCTACAGAGCAAGTCTGACGCCAGCCTGAGCTACGTGCATGGCAAGACCCTGTCTACAAAAACAAAAACAAAGGAACCCAGCACTTGGGAGGCAGAGGCAGGTGGATCTCTGTGAGTTCGAGGCCAGCCTGGTCTGCAAAGTGAGTCCAGGTCAGTCAAGGATACACATAGAAACCTTGTCTCGAAAAACCAAATAAAAATCAAAAACAAAAAACAAAAGAAAAGAAAATACAAACAGCAACAACAAAAAGCACCCTGTTCTCCAGTGAGGGTTATGGTAATGTACACTTGTTTTTAGAGATGTTAGTGTATACAAAAAACAAACAAAAAACTCCATTATTAAGAGAATGGCATAGACAGTGAAGCTTCCTGACTCTGGAGAAGTGGCTGCAGGGACAGAAGTGGCATTGTACCAAAGAGGAAGGAGCCTGAGGTCAGATAAGGCAGGTGCAGGCAAACTTCCAGAGGCTCCTATATCCCCAGGTGTGCTAGGCATGCAGTGGAGGGTGTGGCCACCCTGTCGTCACTGGGATTTGTTGCATTTTATAGTTGGACTAAGTGCCTCTGAGAAGTTAACCTGCTTCCCCAGAATCTGTGGGCTCATAGGCTCCAAGACTTGATTATAGTTCCTGGTTCTAACTGCTTACACAGAAGCTGGAGGCTCTTACTAATTGCATTCACATTCTAAATACAAATCCAGAAAAAACTGGGTTTTTTTTTGTTTGTTTGTTTTTTGAGACAGGCTTTCATTATGTAGCCCTGGCTGGTCTGGAACTCAGTATGTAGAGTAGGCTGGCCTTGAACTCACAGACATCTGCTTACCTCTGCCTCCTGAGTGCTGGTATTAAATGTGTGTGCTACCCCATTCTGCCAGGGAAACTTTAAAAAATGTTTATTTAATAATTTTTTATGTGTATGGGTATGAGCCTAAATGTATGTGTATGTAGCATATGCAGGCAGTGCCCTTAGAGGCCATCGAAAACACCCAGATCCCCTGGAGCTGTAGTTTATGGGTGGCCGTGAACCATCATATGGCTGCTCAGAACTGAACCTGAGTCCTTTGCAAGAGCAGCCAGTGCTCTTAACCACTGAGTCATCTTTACGGGATTTCTTTGTTCTGTTTTGTTTTTTGAGAGAGGGTTTATCTGTGTAGTCCTAGCTGTCCTGGAACTTGCTCTGTAGACCAGTTTAGTCTTAAACTCAGAGATCCACCTGCCTCTACCTCCTGAGTTCTGTCATTAAAGACCTGCACCAAGAAAAACCTTTTAACCAAATGACTTTTCAATTCAAACACAAAAGTATTTGTAGCCTTTACCCAAAAGATGCTGTATTAATCATCAGAAAAATGCAAATCAAAAATACATTGAAATCCACTTACCAAATTCAGAATTACTCTCATTAAAGGAAAAAATAGCAATGTTGGCAATATGGCTTAGTAGTAAAGCCTTTGCCTTACAAACTTAGTGACCTGGAACCCATATCAAGGGGGAAGGAGAGAATCAACTTCCCAAATCGTCCTCTGACTTACACACGTGCCATCTGGTGTACTTGGTAGATATCTGGTAAACATGCACACTCCTTGTCATGTATGCATGCAACAACACCAACTACAGTGATAAAACCAAACAGCAGCAAGTGCAGCAGGGAATGGAGGGAGAGCAGGAACCCTAGGTACTGCTAGTGGGTGGGAGTGCAAGTTAGTGCAACTGCTAGGAAATTAGTATAAGTGTTCCAAAACACTAATGCCATAGAGTCAGCCTGACCAGCTTCTGGGCAATTGCTCACAGGACTTTCAGTCAGCACGCCATAGAGGTACCTACACAGCCGTGTGTATTGTCACACTGTTCATATTATCTGAGTTATAGAATCATCTGAGACATCTGTCAACTGATGGACGGATAGAGACACACACACACACACACACACACACTCTCAATGGAGATTTATCCAAGTGTAAGGAAGAATGCAATTATGTTGTTTGAAGGAAAATGAATGCAACCATATATAATCATTCTAAGTGAAATAAGCCAGGCCCACACAAACATTGCACATTTCTCATGCATATATATAATATATATTCTCATATATATATACATCATATATATGTCTAGATTGTATAGATGTGTGTGTACATTTATATAACATATGCATATGCCATGGAAGTAGAAACAAGACTGGGAAAAGGCAGAGGCCTTGCAGGATGGGGAGGGAGTATATGAGGAGTGAAGATACTCAAAGCATGTGTTGTATCTGAATGAAACTATTTCTGCAAAACCCTCAGCACACTGCACAATGAATGTATACAAAAACAGGAGGATGGTGCTATAAAACAACTGTGGGTTTCAGCTGCTTCCTGGTCCCTGGAGGAAGAAGTGAATGAAACTTGTGAATTGTTTCAGATTTTTTACTGATGTTGGCTATGTGCAGACTATTATGATCATTATATTGAAACAGATGGCCAATTATACAAAAAGCCTCTGTCTGGTGCTTTTTCCCCCAAATAACTAAATGAGCAATTTAAGAGAGAAAGAGGGAGAGAGAGAGGGAGAGGGAGAAAGAGAGAGATAAGTCATTGACTCTAAAAGGCTGCTTAACTCATTGCATAAATGAAAGACATCTCTTCAGAAAACTGAATAATGATTTTTCATTTTTTATTTGGGTATGTGTGTGTGTATGAGGGTGGTATTTGTGTGGGGATGGTGCATATGTGTATGCATTTATGGTGTATATATTTGGTTGATACACATGAGTGTGTGTGAACATGTACATGCTGTTCAAATACAGAGGCCAGGGAAGAACATGGGCCCCTTCCTCTAGTCTCTGCCTTATTGCCTTGTGACAGAGCCTCTCAGCAGATCTGACCCTCCACATTGTAACTAGGCTGACTGCCCAGTGGACTCATGGGATGTAGTTGTTGTCCCTCAACATTACACTCACAGTCATTCACAGGCATGTACAGCTTTTTACGTGTGGATTGATTTGAACTCAAGTCATCACGCTTGTATGGGCTCTCTTAACCACTCAGCCATTATTTCCTCAATCCCTAAAGTATTTTTATAAATATTCAGGTTACATAAAAGAGCTGAGTCATTGTGCCTGGAGTTGATGAGCTCTTGAGAGTGGTTTACACGTTTTGTTGAAGAGGCGTTTTGAATACTTAACTACTAAGCTGTTGTGCAAGGAGTTGGTGGCATGATATGTCTTCCTAGATTCTTACTTTGAGGGAAGACTGTAGGAGCAGGTCATATATTTGAAAGTAGCTTGTGTATCTAGAAACTGGAAACTCAGGCTCAGTTTCTTTATAGGGTTCAGGAATTATTTCCATGGTCTTGATTATACTGGCCAGTGATCTCCCTCACCAGAAGTGCTTGTGACCAGGGTGTTTCAGACTTTTAAAAAAATACTTTGGGATATTTGCATATACATAATGAAATATCTTGGAGATGGAACCTAAGGCTAAACAGGAAATTAATTTATGTTTTATATATATATATATATATACTTTACACACATAGCAAAATTAATTTTGTACTTTGTATACATTTTATACACAGCAAGAATGTGATTCTATATCTCACTTTGAGTGCATACTCAGATTTTGTCTGCATCCTCTCACCTGAGACCAGGTGTGGGATTTTCTACTTCTGCCATGTTGACACCCAAATGTCTCAGGTTTGAGAACATTTTGGATTAGAGGTTGCACCCTTTATCAGTTTGCACAGTCAGAGACCAAACAGCTCATCGGATGAGTGGGTGAACCAGTTAGTGGTTCATTCTGTCTTGACATATTACAGGAATGTGTGAAGCAGCGAATGTCACGACCTTCTGACATGGAGGGCTTGATCTGCTGCACAGACTTGCCTCTAGTTCTTGGCTTCAGCCAGTCCTGACTTTGGAGTAGCTAGGACTATGTGAGGTATCATCACGTCTAACCAAAAACTAGATTTAAAAATGTGATTTTCAAATCTGAAGCTCCCAATTTCAAAATATTTCATTATTTACTTTAAAGGGAAACAAGCAATTTTTTTTCATGGCGTTTTTCCCTGCTTCTGGAGCCTGTTCTCACCTTCCACTTTGTTGAAGAGGGGTCTCTCTTGTTTCTGTCCCTGTGCTATATACTGCAGGCCCGCCTGCTTCTGGCTGATTGCTCTCATCTCACTGTATGAGTGCTGGGGTTACAGATGCTCACTGCTGCATCCAACTCTTGATTAAGTGGCTTCCAGAGAAGAGATTCAGGTCATCAGGTTTGGGTGGCTTTTACTCCTTGAGCCAGATCCCCATGTCTTGCTCTCTTCTCTTAAGCTTACCACTCTCATTTCTCCTTTATAGCCAAACTCTTGGAGAGCTGCTGTCTCTAATGTAGTCAGTATCTCATTCTGTGCTCAAAACCCTCCATGGCTTCTCATCTCATTTAGAAGACAAGCCAGAATGCTATGATGGACTGACTGCAGGCCCTGTGATCTCTACATCTTTGTTCTCTATGTGCCAGCCACTGGTGCTGTGTGGCTATTCCTTGAATGCAGGAGGCTCCTGTGGGCTTTTGCACTGACTGTTGGCTGTGACAGTTTCTTCCAGCAGCATTGTGTTCCTCTTGGCAGATGTCCTCGTGGCAAGGCTGACCTTGAGCATCCCCTGTGAATGCATAGCAACCCTTATTTATTGCCTTGTTTAATTTTCCTCCACTGTGCTCTACTGTCCTAACTCTATTGAATTACTTTCTGTCCTGTGCCCTTAATAGAACAGAGTGAGATATTAGGAATTCTTTTATTGCTTTCTGTCTCTTGCCTTGAGACATGATGTGCCACTAAACTAGAAGCTTGCCTTTTTGTCAAGGACGCTGGCCATTCAGCTTCCAGAATCTGCCCGTGTCTGCTCCCCAGCTCTAGTCTTACAAGCATAACAAGCAAGCCCAAATGGGGACTCAAAGTCAAGTTTTTATGGTTGCACATCTTCCTCGAGCATAAAAATTTCATGTGTTTAAGGTATAAAACACAGTAATACACACGCGCGAACACACACACACACACACACACACACACACACACACACACACAGTGTAATTCCTGCAGTCAAGCTACTTAGCATACTCATCTTATAAATGGCAATATTTGCGGCTGTTTGCAAGCAAAGTCACTTCCTGGGTGAGTTACAGCATATGGGGAGCTGCCTTCTGAGGCTTCTCAGAAGATTTTTCCCTTCTCAACTCTTGGCCCCAGCTCCAAGCTCCTGTGGAATCAACACAGTGTGCTCCTGTGGAAATCGATACTGTGTGCCTCGGTGGCAGTTCTGGGGAACATAAAACGGTCTTCAGTTTTTACCGTTTCCCAGCAACACAGATAATTGACAGGTGGAACTCCTGCCGACCTGACTCACACACGTGGACTCCGGGAAGACTGGGGGTGCTGGGATTCGCAGACATGTAGGGAGCCACCACATCCCAGTGATGGAAACTAGAATGCCACCAGAATGGGGGACTGGGAATTTGGAATTGACGTCACTACTGAATTCTGAGGACAATGAAGTAAGCCCAGCAAAGTGTGAGAGAAAAAAACCAGCTGATGCCTAGGAGATAGGCTAGTACCTGAGGTAACCTTGGCAGCCTGATGTTGTGAGGAAACAGCCCCTCAGAGTGCAGACAGCAGGTAAAACCACTGCATGGCTGTACAATGTTCCCTGATAAACAGCTTCGGTGCAAGGTTGTAGGGCTGGCCGCACTCCCTGAGCATTCACGGGCAAACATGTGCTTTGATGGCCTTAGCCCCAGATCACTGCAACACTATGCCTAAGTCCTTCCTTCCTTCCTTCCTTTCTCCCATCCCTTCCCCCACCTCTTTTCTGTTTCTTCATTTCTATTTGTTTTTTATTTAAAACTGTTATTTATTCTTTTACAGTTTTATATGTGTATATTTTGTATTTTGATCAGATTCCCTTCCTATTAGCCTGTCTTGTCCCCTCCTACTGCTGCTGTGACCCCTCCTCCCCAACAAGTCCCCTCCTCCTTCAAGTCCTTTTTTGTTTTGACCCACTGAGTTTTGTTAGGGTTGCTTGCATGGAGCATGAGGGTGGAGTTATTACTGGAGAATGGGAGACTTACCAGTAGCTGCACTACTGAAGAAAATGGACTCTCCTCCCCCAGCAGCCATTCATCCCTAATCTCCTCACTTAGCCAATGCTGTCTTACATTCTTATACGTGTGTAAGAGGGGCTGGGGATTGAACTCTGGACCTTGTACATGCTAAGCATGTACTCTACCCATGAGATACAACCATCCACAGTCTCTGTCTTTTGAAAAATAATTTTATGTATTGGTACACACGTGTGCATGCATGGCTATGTGAATAAGAGGCCAGCCTCAGGTGATAGTCCTTAGGGACTATCCACTTTGTGTTTTGAGATAGGATCTCTTACTAACCTGGAGCCAAGTAGGCAGGATGGTGATTGAGCCCCAGGTCCCACCTGTTTCTACTGCCCTTGTGCTGGGGTTTACAAGTACACATCCTCATGAGTAGTTTTTCATTTTATTTATGTGTGCATGTGTCTGTCTCTCCAGTCCTCCACACTCATTTTTCTAGCATCTTATCAAGACCTTGGAGTGCAGTTTCCAGACAGTGTTCTCGTGTATGGTTTATTATGCAGAGGGACTTCAGGGCAGAACTCCTACTGGTCTCTGGATGAGCTTTACTGATGGTTGTCACTACTGGGTTATTGGCATGTGTGTGCTGAAGAGGCACCCTGAACTTGATTTCCCCTGCTCCATCTATCTTCTGCTCTAATATTCCAGTTCTATGGTATTTTCAATCTTCAGTGGTCCTAGTTACTTCTAAATGCCCTCCACCAACCAAGAAATTTCTCATTCTCCTGCTACCACCCCCAGACTTCCTCTGTGGCCGCTATTCCCCTCACAGTGTTTGAGGATCTTCTCTTCAATTTTCTGATTTTTTAGTTAGGTCTCGTGTATCCTGAGTTGGTCTTAAGCTGTATGTAGACGAGAATTCTCTTGCACTTCTGACTATCTTGCCGTCACCTCCTGATTTGCTGGGGTTACAGGTGTGACAGCATGCTCAGGATATGTGGTGCCACACAGTGAACCCAGGGCCTTGTGCATGTTAGCCTCTTCCCCGGCTGAGTCACCTCTCCAGCCCCTCGTTGTATAAACACATTTTAAGCCTTTCATTCCACTGTGCCTTTTCTAATGCTGTTTTTTTTTTTTGTTTCAATATTTGTTTTTAAACTCACATTCCAGTCTTAGGTGCAATTCCTCCGAGAGTCTTTCTTTATGGGTCTACCCATTCCAACAGTGACAAGTACATACTGTGCCGCATTGGCTCCCTGAGTTACATTCAGTGACATCTCTTTATTCCTGAGAACAGGGCTGTTAAAAAAATCTTGTTTAGCCGGGCGGTGGTGGCGCACGCCTTTAATCCCAGCACTTGGGAGGCAGAGGCAGGCGGATCTTTGTGAGTTCGAGGCCAGCCTGGTCTACAAAGCGAGTCCAGGACAGCCAGAGATATTCAGAGAAACCCTGTCTCGAAAAACCAAAAAAAAAAAAAAAATCTTGTTTAAGTCACCAGATGGTTAGTTGCTCTATAAACCTTTGCTAAATGAATCTACATGGTGGTACAAAGAGATAGATGAAGCTGATGGTGTATATTGTAGTGGGACTAAAGTCTCCTAAAGGGTGTGTGGGCTTTAGTCTCCAGGCTGGAGAGTGACTTAATTTTTAGAAGGTGCAGAAATGCCTGACTCTTGATAGAACTTAATCAACCATGCATTCACTCTGTTTTCTTTATAAATAAATGTTTGTTTTCCTGGTATTTTCTGGATTTGCTCCATCCTGCCTGAGAACTTACAAATGTGTTAATAGTCACTTGGTGTGCTTAGTATTCCCCTATGAACATTTGTTTCATTTTTATGTGAAAAATTCAAGAAAAGTGACTTGTTTCGAGAAGTAAAAGGGCAGGACTGGTGAGATGGTCCTGAGGGTAAAGGCACTTGTGGCCAGGCCTGGAAATCTGAGTTCCATTCTTGGGGCTCGAATACTGGAAGGACAGAACTGCCCACTGCAAGTTGTCCTCTCACCTCCATGTTTCCACTATGATGCATGCTCATATCCATGTACACACACAAATAAATACATGAATTAAAAACAGAGACCAGAAAGAAGCTGAGAGGTGCCTGCATGCTGTTGAGCTGAGCAGACTAGCCTGAAGGAGCTGCTTGGATGGTTGGCCTCATTTCTGCTCACGTCTCCAACTGTCTGGAGTATGTAGTAGGTATGTTATATCAAAGAGCCCAGTTGTCTGGGCTACTGTAATGAACTACCCTAGACCAAGTGGCTAATCAGCTCTTTTCTGGGGCTGGGAGATAGCTCGGCGGGTAGAGTACTTGCTGTGTCAGTGTGAGCACTGAGCTCATGTGCCCAGAACCCACATAAAGCTGGACATGGTAGCAAGTCTGCAACCTCAGTGCTCCTGTGGAAAGACAAAAAGAGACAGAAGAATCCCTGGAAGCTTTGGGACAAGTTGTCCTGGTGAGCGCAGCAGTGAACAATGAGAGAGCCTGCCTCAAACAAGGTAGGTGAGGACTTACACCTGATGCTGCCCTCTGACCACCACATGAGTGTCTCATTTTACACACACACACTCACATTCTCAAACACTCGCATATATTTTTTTGAGCAAAAAAACCTCTTTCCTTCTGCCCCCCCAACCCGAGGGACTACATTGTTTTCTGTGCCCTACATTACAAGTCACAAACCAGTTTCTCAGATAGAGTCTCTGTGTGTCAGGGTCTGGTTGTGTGGGCCAGGACCCTGTCATGCCTGTGGCTCCTGGATTCAGTTCTATCCAGCCTGCAGTGTCCTGTGGTGTAGGCAGGTGAAAATTGAAGAGTCCTGCAGAAGAGGAGCTGGCCATGGTGAGCATTCTGAGACATCTTCAATTAGGGGAAGATAAGCCGTGCATTAGTTCAAGGCCTGCCAGGAACATGATGTGTGATGTTCTCTAGCACCTCCATGCATTGTCTTCTCCTTTCTCTGGAAGTTTTCCCTCTGCTATTTCCTATTAACCCGTTTTTTAGCTGGAGGATGAAGACCACTCCAAAGCCTTCCCTCTCCCTCAGGACTGAATTGTATGCCTGGACCCTGAGTGTCGGTAACTCTTGTCAACTATTGATTTGTAATATTCCTCTATGACTTTGAGGGCTACTCTGGGCAGAGACCAGCATTAGCATACAGTTAAAGTTTTATGAGGTTAAGTTTTTTTTTGGTTTTTCGAGACAGGGTTTCTCTGAATATCTCTGGCTGTCCTGGACTCGCTTTGTAGACCAGGCTGGCCTCGAACTCACAAAGATCCGCCTGCCTCTGCCTCCCAAGTGCTGGGATTAAAGGCGTGCGCCACCACCGCCCGGCTGAGGTTAAGTTTTTTATTATGGAAAATTTACATGCAAAAGCAAGAGGGTAATATAATTTATTCCTGTGTCTAGCACCAGCAGCTGTCAAACATTTGCCAACATTTCTTCCTTTCATCCTCCACTAAGAGTTTTTGTTCTTAAATAAACATAAGCGAGGAGAGCACATGAGCAGATGCGTATAAGGGAGGCACTGAGCCCTCTTGAAGCCAGAAGTGAAAGGACATTAGACCAAGCTTAAACCAGATCCCAAAAGAACCTTCAGTGTGCTTCCTCTTACTTGTGTCCAAGAGAAAACACTGTCTTAATTTTTATGGTAATGAATCTCACACAGATCTTTATAGTTTTTTAAAAAATATTATGAGTAGGTGTGTATGTGGGTGTATATGTCACATGTGTGCGGGTGCTGAGACAGTTGGAAGAGGGCATTGAATCTCCTGGAACTGGAGTTACAGATGGTTGCGAGTTGCCATGTGGGTGCTGGGAACTGAATCTGGGTCTTCTGAAAGAACAGCCTGTGCTCCTAACTGCTGAGCCCTCTCCCCAACCCTGCTATTTATAATATTATCACTTCAGTATACTCCCCTCTTAAAATTGAGGCAGTGTCCCATATGGCTCCAAACTCCATCTGTAACCAAGGAAGACCTTCAACTTCCTAGCTTTTTATATTACCTTTATTTATTTGCCCGTGGAGTGCACTGTGTCGGGGTCCGAGGATAGTGTACTGGAGTTGGTTCTCTCCTTCCACCATGTAGATCCTGTAAACTAACTTAAGTCATCAGGTTTGGTGACAGACACCTTTAGTCATCTAACCAGTTTTTGGCTTTCAACCTCTGACCCTCCTGTCCCACCTTCCTAAATTTGGGGGTTCCACGACTGTACCACCAAGCCCAGTTTACGTGGTGTTAAGGCTTGAACCTTAGTGTCAGGTGTCAGGGCTTCGCATATGCTTGGTAAAGATAATGCACGAATCACTGTGTGGGAATCACTTTCCCCGTATTTTAAGAATAAACCTGTTCTGCCCGGTTATTGGTGGCAGGGGAGGAGTGGATCTAAGAAAGAGACAGAGTCCTGGGAGGGGATGGCACTGTGAGTATATGGTGTCCCATGGCCACCAGTCTTCCAGGTGCTAAGAGAGCTACTACCGTGTCATCAAGGAGGAGTGAAAATATAACGATTCCTGAAAGTTTGTGTGTCTCCTGGAAGGGTTTCTTGTACTCGTTCTGCTGTTTTTCTCTGTCTCCTGAGGATAAACCCCTGAGCTAGTCAAGGGTGTTCCTTGAAACTAGTTATTCAGAGAGAAGTAACTAATTAACAAATATCTCTGGGCTAGATGCTTGTTGAGCCAGAGAGGAGAAAGGCAAGAAAGGAAGAAGGTGGCTTCTCTGAGTTAGGATACAAACAAACAAACCTTGGCCACAGCGTTAGCTGGAGCTTTTGTGTGGTGTGCTGAGTGTTGGGGGTGTTAAATGCATAAGCTGGACACCGAAGCTCAGACTTGGCCCACACCAGGGAGGTCCTACAGATATGCTTCTGAGTATCTGAAAACAGGAAGGGACTTTAGAGTTTGCTAGTGGAAGAATGTTCACTTTTCAGAAGTGCATCTGACTCTCAGTTAGTGGCTGAGTGGGATAAGAATTCAAGCGCTGAATAAGCGTCTGTGTTATGTGTATAAAAATCTCCCTGGAGATAAAGTCCTGGAGAGTGACAGGTCCAACTGTTTTTATTTGGTGGCTGACACCCAGGATCCTCATGTCAGTTTGTAAAAGTCACAGGTTCCTAAGTTACAGTGTTAAAGTGGCCTTGGAGGGATTCACGG
This sequence comes from Lophiomys imhausi, assembly GCA_907164525.1. NCBI lineage: Eukaryota > Metazoa > Chordata > Mammalia > Rodentia > Muridae > Lophiomys > Lophiomys imhausi. Next base: position 2,285,773 of record CAJQZJ010032781.1, read on the forward strand.
TGTCAGAGTTAAGGAGAGTGAGTCTGTGTCATTGTTACCAGTATTGGCACATCTCTGTGTCACTTTCACGTGTTAGCACCATTTATTTCATGATCCAGGGTCACTTTTGGTTCAGCCTCCTGACGCATGTCCCCTCTGACATCAGCTATGCCCTGGCTGTGGTTAGGATGTATCCCATCCCTGTTACTTGCGGTTCTTTCTGTATTCTTTGTATTTCCCACTTCCTAGCTTGATTTTCCTGTCTGTGTAAGTGTGTGCAGGAGAAGGGAAGTCCACACTAAGAAAGAGGAAGAGCGGAATTGCTACTGAGCTCCTAGTGTATTCTTAATGTGTGCTGTCTTATCTAAAGCAATGGGTGCTCTAGAAATGCCATGATCCTCAGCGAAGGCAACTCGGGCTCACAGTACAGGTGAAATATGCAAGACAGTACAGGGCAACGTCTTTGATCCCACATGTCTGTCCACATCCAAAGTTCACACCCTGTCCCATTTCTCCCCAACCAACACAAAGTCTTGGTATGCAGATAGGCCACCATGCCTGGCTTCAACAAATGAATCTTAACTTTATATTCAAACCCGTGTAACACTAAATGTGTGACATCATTTTTACCTCTCTAAAATAATATTTTAAACATCATCTATCTATACATGCAATTTAAAAAATAATATATTAATTAGCCATAATATTAGAGAGAAACAAATATAGTTTTTAGTATACAGACTATTGGGGCCCATACAGTGCAATCACCACATAAGGGGGTTCTCAGGGAAAAGTGAGTACCCTGTCATCCCAACTCTCCAGCCTTCACTTCGAAGACAAACAGATGACAGGGGTAATGTCTAAGCATTTCCCATTTTTAATGTCTCGTCCCCTAGCTTATATACAGAACCAAATGGGTGTATTCACATGAGGCTACATGGGCCAATCATATTAAAGGTCATCCTTTTACATCACATAGCATGAGCCTGGTAACATGGTGATCATGCACTGATCACGGGCATGGAAATCTTGCTCACCCAGGCAGCTATACCCACGATTGGGCTTCACTCCAGCCAGCGCCATCTTAGATATCTCCCACAAGTTACTTTCATTTTCCCAACAATGAAGCATTTCTCATAAGCCTCCATTTCCCGTGTCCCCACATACAGACATTTGAAAAAACTAGAAGACATAATGAAGAAATCAAGTGTTTGTATTTAGGTATAAAAAGCTTAGATTTAAACATAATACAAATAGAATATATCCCAGTGAATGTTGATATATCCTCTTGTTTTGTTTGTTTGTGTGTGTGTGTGTGTATGTTTTTAGGACAGGGTTTCACACTGAGTCTTAGCATGTGGCCCAGGCTGGTCGAGATTGTGGTAATTCAGTGTGAGCCTCTCAAATGCTAGGATTACAGGTATGGGCCACAATGCCCAGTTTTCTTTGTATTCATATGTGACTTTCAAACTTCTTAAGTGTCTAACCCAACTTTTGGATTATGGGGTGTGTGTGTGTGTGTGTGTGTGTGTGTGTGTGTGTGTGTGTGTGTATACTAATGTGTGCATATTAAGGTCAGGGGACAACTTTCAGGAGTTGATTCTCTTTCCACCATGGCTTCCAGGGATTGAACTCAGGTTGTCAGGCTTAGATGGCAAGTGTTTTTACCCACTGAACTAGCTCACTGACCCATTACCTTTTTAACTTTAACTTTATTTTATGTGTTTTGTTTATGTATTGGTGTTTTGCCTTCATGTATACCTGTGTACTGTGTTTGCATCTGGTACTGGAAGAGGCCAGAAGAAGGGCCTTGAATGCCCTGGAACTGCAGTTACAGGTAGCTGGGAGCTACCATATGAATGCTGAGAAACTGAACCCAGGCTCTGGAAAAGCAGCCAATGCTCTTAACTTGTAGGTCATTACTCTAGCCTTCTATGGAAATTTAAAATAGAGAAGGGCCAAGTAATATATGTGAACACTCAAAATTATTGCAACATAGCAACACCAATAGCTGACTGAAATACTTGCCAAAAAGTCAAGCATTTGTTTTGCATAAAACAAATGGGTCTTTGATTTGCATGGTCACTGCAGTCCAGAAGAATTCAGAACAAAGAATACTTACTTCACTTGTGACACAGAATTGCAGTCTAGGCTTAAATAATTGTTCCCCACCTTCTCAGCACGAACATCTAATGGGACACTTGGAAGTTATTTGGAATGTTTCCCAATTCTTCATCAGGTCAGGCAGGTCATGTGCCATCTCCATCTCCGAGCCCTTCCAAACCTGCTGCCCATGGCAGTGTCTCTTGATCACTGTGACAACGAACAAGGTTCTTGGCAAGTGGGGAGTCAGCCCGGTGCAACAGAAAAGCACAAGCTTTGAGGTTGGATTGGGAGGTGGGTTTTGAGAAGGTATTTCTTTGTGTATTGTGGCTGAGCATAGAAAATACCATGATGGGGGTTTTTCTTTGCTTATAATTCTGCTAATCTACTAAATGTTCTGCTAAACATGCATCCATGTTCAGCAGTCAAAGCTAATTTTCACCTTTCCCCATACTCATTAACTCTCCTAGGATCTTGGTAATTATGTTCTCATCATGGCCCAAGAAGCTCAGGTGTGTGTGGGGGGGGGTCTAGGGATGGTTATCAGTGGCACAACATAAAGAATAATTCAAGTACAGTCTTTCCCCAGCACCTGACTCATAGGACTTTCCTTTATTTTTAATTAAAAGTTACTATTATTGTTGTAATTGTTATTATGTGTGTATGTCTATCTGTCTGTCTGACTTTAGACACGTGAGTGTCATGGCATGTGGATACCAGAGGACAATGTGCAGGAGATGGTTCTGAACTCCCACTTTGTTTTTAAGAGATTTGTTTTCTTCCTTAAAAAATTATTTATTTACTCATTTTATTTTATATGCATTGATGTTTTACATGCATGTATGTGTGTGTGAGGGTGTCAGATCTTGGGGTAACAGACAGTTGTGAGCTGTTATGTGGGTGCTGGGAACTGAACCTGGGTCCTTTGGAAGAGTAGTCAGTGCTTTTAATCACTGAGCCATCTCTCCAGCCCCTAGTTCCAACTTTGCTGGGGAAGGTTTTTCCTACTATTTCTGCTGCTCTCGCTATCCCAAGCTATCTGGTCCTGGGTGATTCTCCTGTCTCTGTGTCTCACTTTGTGGTTGGAGAGCTGGTGTTCAGATGCCCACCAACAAATGGCTTTTTCACAAGGGTTCTGGGGACCAAACTCAGGTCATCAGGCTCATCCTGCAAGAACATTTCCCACTGACCCATCTCAAGAATTTTCTTTTTTTTTTAAATACTTTATTTTTTTTTCTTCAAGTTACATCTCAGTAACAAACCCCTCCCTATTCCCCCTTCCTAACCCGCCCTTCCACCCTCTTCCCTCCAGAGGTTTCCCCTTTCAGTCCAACAGCTGGTTCCTTCTCTTATAACAGTAAGTATTATACAAAACAATAGATATAAATATGCCACATTTATGAGAGTAAATTGGCCCAGTATACCTTCCCAATGTTCAGTTTATACCTATTTGGCCCCTGACTTTAACATTCTACTATCTACCCAACTCCATGAGTTTAAAGGTCTATATGTGACTCAACATTCTTACTATCTTGCAACACACTTTTAAGAGTATCTTCTTAGATCTATAACACCCTCTTGATTCCTAAACAGTTCAAAATTTAACTATAAGATTCTATCTGTCTATTCTTCAACCACCTCAGAGACCTGAGAGGGATAAATATATTTGCTTATATAGGAAGTGCAGAGCCTGCAGCTTCCAAAACTAAGAAAGAACATACCAATAACTGCCTGGACAGTTCCCATTTTCTCTCCATACATTCCAGCATCAATCTTCAGGCTTTGGGTCCTGTTTCTCTGACAGACATTTGTTGTAGAGCAGGGATTATGAAGGACTTACCTACCCTGTCTTGGCAGAGTTAGGCTGTCGACTTCCCTGCTACCAAGTTTTGTCCTTTTTGGACAGCAGTCTGTCTGCAGTTGGTGCAAGGGGTTTTTTCATGCCAAGAGATAGGCTTGCCACTAATTCAACCATCTTACAGTGGAGGTTCTTCGATGCTTATCTTCTACTTGGAGTAGAATAGGTGGTGCTGTCAGGCGCTGATATGTCTTGATATCAAAAAAAAAAGAAAATCTTAATTTAAGATAACATCTTTAAATGCCATATTCTGCAGATCTCTTGGGGTTTCAGAAGATGCCCTATCCATCTCTTGTATTTAGATAAGCAAATGTTGCTTGTCTCTTAGCAACTTGATTACTGGGTAGTTTAGAGAATATCTGTGATAGACTGTCATAGTAGCTAACAAAGTGACATGTTTGCATGACTAGGAGTTTGTTTTACTTAACTATCCTAGACCGTTTTAGACGGTTGGTATCAAGAGGCCAGAGCTTCACATTTTATTTTTAAGTATCTCTAGGTATGATACCATTAGGAAGCGTTACCTTAATTTTGTATCAATATACAAAGATCTATTCAATTGTGGTTAAATATACTCTTAATTATGTATCAATATACAAAGATCAATGCCTATGTAGCCCAATACAATTTTAATATTACGTCCATATACAAGGGTCAATACCATTGTGGCCAACTATAATCTTAATTTTGTATCAATATACAAAGATCAATACTGATGTAATCCAATACAATCTTATTTTTGCACAATAAACAATGGTCAATATCACTTTAGCCAAATAAACTACTAATTTTGTATCAATATACAAAGGTATAAGGGCATATTCAATAATCTGCCCATTCATCTTGGACCTTCCTGTGCTATGTCTATATCTCATTTTTCTCAAGCCTATGCACTCCTTCATAGGAGAGGAAGAAGGATACATAAAAGGAAAAGTAGGAAGTCCCTGGGGCTAACCTCCAAAACCCATTAAACAGGATCATTTATCAGCTTGTAATCTCTCCCCCTAAATATCGGAGTTTTCAGTTATCCTTCAAATAACCAAAAAGAAGGGCAGAGAAACACCTTCCCCACCCTCTGGGCATGGGACGTCGCTCTCTTAAAGTGACTTCCTGCTGATTTGGGTCGTAGTAGACCTGTTTGGGGCCCGAACTCAAATGGAAAAAATGGTTAAAAATGTTAGTACACTCCTTTTATGTTCAGTCCTTCTGTTCTCAGCTGTTTAGATGACCTAAGGGGTTTGTAGGCAGAAGCTGATCTTGCAGGCTTCATTGAGGTTACTGCCGGGGCATTGTGAAGAGCTGAACGATCCCAGCGACACTGGATTGCCGTGGTGGTTGCAGGCCCCCGATGGAGACAGCTATTGAGGAAGTCTGCCAGGCAGAATCAACTGGGTCACTCGTCTGATTCTGTTTTCTGCTGAGGATTCCGCTGTCCAGCCGTCCCCGGGCTCCCCTAATGGACGCTTCGATTCTCCTGGAAAGATAAGAACAGAGCCCTGCCCCAATCCCAACCCTGGGACAATTGCCCTCTTTTTTTTTTGGCGGGGGGGGGGGGC
>CAJQZJ010032781.1:2291368-2359721 GCA_907164525.1 Lophiomys imhausi
GGGGGGGGGGGGGGGGGCTAGTTAGTACTTCTCCTGAAGCAAATTTGGCCTTCCGACAACATACAAAGCGTTATCTTTCAATCCGGGTTAAAGAAGAAATCATTCTGTCACCTTGGAGCTAAACTAGCTCTGGTGTATATATTTTGAGATCCCAAAGGACAATCTGCCTGAATTGAGAAGGCTTTTTGTAAGTAATCTCCAAATCTAGGTCCCTCCAAATCCCATGTGTGTGTCTCTGAACTCTAATTATTGGGATTAGAGACCTGTGTTTCCCATCTGAAGGGATCAAAGATGTGTTCCACCACTCCTAGATCGAAGTCTTTCTCTATTTAGAGTTTGCCCAGCATCAGACTGACCCTGAGCTCCAGGATCTACCCGTTTCTGTCTCCAGTGTGCTGGGAGCTGGGACCAAGGGTGTACTCTTCTTGAATGGTGGGACCAAGAGTATGCACCCTCACCACCCCGCTCCGTATGACTCCAGAATACATAAGACCACCAACTCTACGGTGTTCCCCCCGTCTCCGCTGAAGTCAAAGGCATGGGCCAATACCACAATTCTCTTGTATTTTACCTTAGTTCCACATCTTCTCGACACCTGGAGGTCTGCAAAACCAGGCCGAATGGCTGTATCCTCTATTCCATTCACAGTGTTTCAGCCCTGCCACCTGCCTTTTTTTTTTTTACTTAATAAATTTGTTTGTTGCTTCAGATTACATCCTTATCATATTGTCCTCTTTTCCCGCTTCCCAGCTCCACCCTCCCATGCTCTACCCCCGACCCTTCCGTCTTGTCCCTCTGGGATGGAGTGTCCCTGCCTAAAAGTCTCTCACCACAGATCAGGAGTCATATGAGGGCCAAGAGCCTCTTCATTCTCCGGGGGCCTACGAGGCAGTACTGCCAATGAAAGGTGTCTCCTTGCTACTGGGGGAATACTTAAAAAAAAAGACCAAGAAACACACACATCCACAAAAACAAAGAATATCCACAAAAAAAGAGAGGAAAAAGAGAAGGGAAAAGGAAAAAGAAAAAAGAAAAAAAGAAGGAAAAAGAAAAAGATAAAAAAAAAATTTATGTCCATGTTCCTTTTGGTGTGTTGGTTGTAGTACAGATATCCTGTACGATATAGTTAAAATCCTACTATAAGTGAATAGATGCCATGTGCATCCTTCTGAGACTGGGTTAGCTCACTCAGGATGAGCTCCTCTAGATCCATCCATTTGGTTGCAAATTGCATGATTTCATTGTTTCTTATAGCTGAGTAATATTCCATTGTATAGATGTACCACAATTTTTTAATCCATTCTTCAGTTGAGGGACATCTGGGTTGTTTCCAATTTCTAGCTATTACAAATAAGGCTGCTATGAACATAGATGAGGAGACTTCCCTATGTCTCCGTGAGAGGTCCTTTGGGTGTATACCCAGAAGTGGTATGGCTGGGTCCTGAGGCAAGGTTATTCCTAGGTTTCTAAGATATTGCCAGACTGACCTCCATAGTGGTTGCACAAGCCTGCACTCCCACCAGCAATGGAGTAGGGTTCCCCTTTCTCCACACCCTCGCCAACATGCGCTATCATTTGAGCTCTTTATCTTAGCCATTCTAACAGGTGTTAGGTGGAATCTCAGGGTCGTCTTGAGTTGCATTTCTCTGATGATTAAGGATGTTGAACATTTCTTCAGGTGTCTCTCAGCCCTTAGGGATTCCTCCTTTGTGAATTCTCTATTTAGCTCCATTTCCCATTTTTTGATTGGATTATTTGGTTTCTTGGCTTTTAGTTTCTTGAGTTCTTTGTAGATTTTAGATAATAGCCCTCTATCAGATGTGGGGTTGGAGAAGATTTTCTCCCAGTCTGTTGGTTGCCGTTTGTTCGAATGACAGTGTCCTTTGCCTTACAGAAGCTTTTCAGTTTCATGAGGTCCCATTTATTGATTGTTGATCTCAGGTCCTGAGCTGGTGGTGTTCTGTTCAGGAAGTTGTCACCTGTGCCAATGAGTTCGAGGGTTTCTCCTACTTTTTCTTCTAGTGTCTTTAGTGTGGCCGGCCTTATGTTAAGGTCTTTGATCCACTTGGAATTAAGTTTTGTACAAGGTGATAGGTATGGGTCTAATTTCATTCTTTTACAAGTGGACATCCAGTTGGACCAGCACCATTTTTTGAAGATGCTGTCCTTCTTTCATGTGCAGTTTTGGCTTCTTTGTCAAAGATTAGCTGGCCACAGGTGTGTTGGTCCATGTTTGGGTCTTCAATTCGATTCCATTGATCCACTGGTCTGTTTCTATACCAGTACCATGCTGTTTTTATTACTGTTGCTCTGTAGTACAGCTTGAAATCTGGGATGGTGATACCTCCAGATGTTTTTTCATTGTACAGGATTGATTTAGCTATTCTGGGCTTTCTGTTGTTCCATATGAAGTTGAGAATAGCTTTTTCCAGGTCTATAAAGAATTGTGTTGATATTTTGGTAGGAATTGCATTGAATCTATATATTGCTTTTGGTAGGATAGCCATTTTTATTATGTTGATCTTACCTATCCATGAGCATGGGAGATCTTTCCATCTTCTAAAGGCCACTTCCATTTCTTTCTTCAGGGGCTTGAAGTTCTTGTTATATAGGTCATTTACATGCTTGGTTAGGGTTACCCCCAGGTATTTTTTTGTTGTTTGTGGCTATTATGAAGGGGGTTGTTTCCCTTATTTCTTTCTCGGTATATTTGTTTGTTGTATAAAGAAGGGCTTCTGATTTTTTTGAGTTAATTTTGTATCCAGCCACCTTGCTGAAGTTGTTTATCAGCTGTAAGAGTTCTTTGGTGGAGTTTTTGGGGTCGCCTATGTATACTAACATATCATCTGCGAATAGGGATAATTTGACTTCTTCATTTCCAATTTTTATCCCTTTGATCTCCTTTAGTTGTCTTATTGCTCTAGCAAGGACTTCAAGTACTATATTGAAGAGATATGGTGAAAGTGGACATCCTTGTCTTGTCCCTGAATTTAGAGGAAATGCTTCAAGCTTCTCTCCATTTAATTTGATGTTGGCTACTGGCTTGCTGTATATTGCCTTTATTATTTCTAGGTATGGTCCTTGTATGCCCGTTCTCTCCAGAACTTTTAGCATGAAGGGGTGTTGGATTTTGTCAAATGCTTTTTCTGCATCTAGGGAGATTATCATGTGGTTTTTTTCTTTCATCTTGTTTATGTGGTGAATTACATTGATAGACTTTCATATATTGAACCATCCCTGTATTCCAGGGATGAAGCCTACTTGATCATGGTGTGTGATACTTTTGATGTGTTCTTGAATTCGGTTTGCTAGTATTTTATTAAGTATTTTTGCATCTATGTTCATGAGGGAGATTGGTCTGAAGTTCTCTTTCTTTGTTGGGTCTTTGTGTGGTTTAGGAATCAGAATGACAGTGGCCTCATAGAATGAGTTTGGCAGTGTTCTTTCTGTTTCTATGTGGTGGAAGAGTTTGAAAAGTAATGGTGTTAGTTCCTCTTTGAAGGTCCTGTAGAATTCTGTGCTAAAGCCATCTGGCCCTGGGCTTTTTTTGGTTGGGAGATTATTAATGACTGTTTCTATTTCCTTGGGTGTTATTGGGCTGTTTAAGCTGTTAATCTGATTTTGATTTAGTTTTGGTAGGTGGAATTTATCGAGGAAATTGTCCATTTCGCTTAGGTTTTCAAATTTAGTGGAATATAGATTTTTAAAGTAATGCCCGAATATTTTCTGATCTCCTCAATGTCTGTTGTTATTTCTCCCTTTTCATTTCTGATTTTGTTGATTTGTGTTCTTTCCCTTTGCCTTTTAGTTAATTTGGCTAGGGGTCTGTCTATTTTGTTGATTTTCTCAAAGAACCAACTCTTGGTTTCATTGATTCTTTGTATAGTTCTTTTTGATTCTAAGTTGTTGATTTCAGCCCTAAGTTTGATGATATCCTGTCTTCTGCTCTTCTTGGGAGTGTTTGTTTCTTTTCTTTCCAATTCACCCAGCTTAGCTGTTAGTTCACTAACATGAGCTGTCACAATTTTCTTTTTGAAAGCACTTAGTGCTATGAACTTTCCTCGTAGCACAGCTTTCAATGTATCCCATAGGTTTGGGTATGTTGTGTCTTCATTGTCATTGGATTTTAAGAAGTCTTTGATTTCCTTCTTTATTTCTTCCCTGACCCAGTGGTCATCCAGTAAGGAACTGTTCAATTTCCATGTGTGTGTAGTCTTTCTGTTGATTCTTTTGCTGTTGAAGACCAGCTTTATTCCGTGGTGGTGTGATAAGATACAAGGTGTTATTTCAATTTTCTTGTATCTATTGAGACTATCCTTGTGACCAACTATGTGGTCGATTTTGGAGAAGGTTCCGTGGGGTGCTGAGAAAAATGTGTATTCCTTTGTGTTTGGGTGAAACGTTCTGTAGATATCTGTTAGGTCCATTTGTTTCATGATCTCTGTTAGACTCAATATTTCTCTGTTTGTCTTCTGTCTTGATGATCTGTCCATTGTTGTGAGTGGGGTGTTGAAGTCTCCCACTACTAATGTGTTGTGATCGACGTGCGCTTTAAGTTTTAGAAGTGTTTCTTTTATGAAAGTAGGTGCCTTTGTATTTGGGGCATAGATGTTCAGTATTGAGATTTCCTCTTGATGAATATTCCCTTTAATGAGTATATAGTGCCCTTCTTTGTCTTTCTTCATTAACTTCAGTTGGAAGTCTGTTTTGTTTGATATTAGGATGGCTACTCCAGCTTGCTTCCTGGGCCCATTTGCTTGGAAAACCTTTTCCCAGCCCTTTACTCTGAGGCAGTGTCTATCTTTCGTAGTTAGATGTGTCTCTTGTATACAGCATAAGGAAGGTTCTTGCTTGCGGATCCACTCTGTAAAACTATGTCTTTTTATTGGGGAGTTGAGTCCATTGATGTTGATGGATATTAGTGACCTGGGGTTGTTATTTCCCATTAGTTTGGTATAGGTGGTGATCCTGTGTCTCTTTTGGTTTAGTTGCTGAGGGGTTTTCTATTCTCTTTTTTTCTTGGGTGGAGTTTTCTTCTCTGGGATGGAATTTTCCTTCTAGGATTTTCTGTAGGGCTGGGTTTGTGGGTAGATATTGTTTAAATTTGATTTTGTCATGGAATATCTTGTTTTCTCCATGTATGTTGATAGAGAGTTTTGCTGGGTAAAGTAGTCTGGCTGGGCACCTATGATCTCTCAGGACTTGTAGTATATCTGACCAGGCCCTTCTAGCTTTTAAAGTTTCTGAGGAGAAGTCAGGTGTAATTCTGATGGGTCTGCCATTGTATGTGACTTGACCTTTTTCTCTTACAGCTTTTAATATTCTTTCTTTGTTCTGTACATTTGCGGTTTCAATTATTATGTGGTGAGAGGAGTTTCTTTTCTGGTCTAATCTGTTTGGTGTTCTGTAATCCTCTTGGATTTTTATTGGCATCTCTTTTTTCAGGTTTGGGAAGTTTTCCTCTATGATTTTGTTGAAGATATTTCCTGGACCTTGGAGTCAGGAGTCCTCTCTTTCCTCTATACCTATAATTCTTAGGTTCTGTCTGTTCATTGAGTCCCTGATTTCTTGGATATTGTGGGTGAGAGATTTTTTAGCCTTCTCATTTTCTTTGGATGTTGTACTGATTTCTTCCACTGAATCTTCCATGCCTGAGATCCTGTCTTCCATCTCTTGCATCCTATTGTTGATACTCACATCCGTAGTTCCTGTTCTCTTCCCTTGGTTCTCCACTTCCTCTTTTAACTCTGACTGTGTTTTCTTTATTGTTTCTATTTCTATTTTCATGTCTTGTATGGTTTTGTTTGTTTTGAACATTTCCTTCTCCAGCTTGCTTTTTTTTGTATGAAAATCTTTCATAGCCTTGTCCTTTCCTGTTCAAGCTCTGTCACCTTGGCTTGGAGCTCTTTAATGGTGTTGTTCCTTGTTTTGAGTTGTAGAATTGTGGCTTCTTTGAATTCCTTGATAGATTTAAGTTCTTCTTGCAGGGACTCTATCACTTTCCATAATGCAGAATTGTCAACGTTTTCATGTGATTCTTTTGGTGTGAGGTCATCCGAATTGGATGAGCTAGGATAATTCTGCTTTGTTGGCATCATATTTCCTTGATTTCTATTTTTTTTTGACCTTTGGCCATTGGGTGTGTTTAGCTGTCTGTTCTTGTCGTTTTCTGTGCTTGGATCCACAGTGGATGCTTTGGTGCAGGGGACGAGTTACTTGGCTATCTGTCATTGCTTACAGGGGGATTTCAGGGTCACTGTGGTTTTAATCGTCTGAGGCACTGAGAGCTGGTGCAGCCTAATCCCAGGTTGTGAGTAATGGACCGGAATTGTTTCACTGCTCCCAATTCAGACTTCTCTATGTTGCAGTCTGAGTTATCAGCCTGTGTCGGGAGCCGCAATCGCCATTACAAGATGGCGCCGGCTTCCTGCTTCCTGGTTCTTCACGGAGGTGCTGTGCCGGTGTGCGCATGCGCAAGACGCATTTCTTGGCACTGCGATCTCATGCTAATTAGGTGATTCCGTATGAGCCAATGAGGGTTCGACAAGTCTCCCTATGTGCTATATAAGCAGCCGCTTGCCGGAGCTCGGGGTCCCTCTCCACCATGCTATCTAAAAGAGCTGTTCAATAAATGCTGTCAGAAGAATCCTGATTGTGTGGCGCTTTCCTTATCGGCGAGGCGGGCGCGACATCTGGTGCCGAAACCCGGGAACGAGGCCGAACGTCTCGGGAGCTCCGGTCCAGCTACGAGGGATCCTGTAGGCTCGACAGAGGATTCAGAACTGATGGCGGAGGAAGTCTAGACGCTTTTCTGCAAGGTATGGTGGATCCCCTTTGGCTGGCTCTTGTTCTTCCTGTTTGGGCGGTGGTGGTCATTACGTGTTGTTTTTGTCTTAATTGTCATCAACAAGGGAAGGAGTGTACCTGTCCTCCCTGTTTACCAGAACCGTAAGCCACAGGTAGATAACTGTGCAGGTTCGCCTTGTCCTGTAGATAAAGGACTATGGGCAATCAACAGATGAAGCCGCTCCTTTCAGCAATGCAGGCGTTGTTGAAGGAACGTGGACTAAAAGTTCCTGAAAGAGTTCTATGCAACTTTCTAAAAGAAGTAGATCGAGTTGCTCCATGGTTTGTCTCGACCGGATCCTTAACCAAAGGGTCCTGGGAAAAACTTGGAGTTGATTTCAATAATGAAAAAGAAGGAGGGAGGCTTAGACCAGGAACGTGGCCACTGTATAAAATGATTAGAGTTTGTATTGAAGACTCTAGATGTCAAAAACAGGTTCGGGAAGGACAGAGAGCATTAGCAGATCATCAGGATAGCCTATCAGAAGCAGAAAAGGAAAAGAGCGCTAAGATTAAAATTAAAAAGAGAATAAACAGAAGTAAAGAAATGACAAAAGAAAAGGACAAATTGTATCCTGTCCTTGAAGAGTTTAAGAATTTAAGGGTTGGAGACTCGTCCTCAGAGGAGACCTCTACAGAGGGTGAGGAAGAGAAAGAGGATTCAACATCTTCCTCGTCAGAGGAGGGTGTATTGGATTCAGATGAACAAGCTGAGTTAAAAGAAGAGACAGCTCGATATGAGGCTGAGTGGTATCGGCCTGACCCATATGCTTCAGGGTCAGTTCCGTCTGCCCCGCCATTAAAAGAAGTAGTAAAAAAAACAAAACAAACAAACAAACAAAAAAAAACCGGGATTCACATCCCTCGTCTGGCTCTAAAACAGGCATTGGTTGTTATGTTGTTAATAATGTTCCTACTCAAATCAAATTTAATTATACTTCACCTCAATTAGTAGAATGTGCTATAGTAGCTATAGTATTACAAGGATTTCCTGAGCCTATAAACATTATTTCAGACTCACATTATGTTGTTGGAGCTGTAAGACAGCTTGAAGTAACTGATTTCATTCATCCCAAAAGCGCTGTTGCTGAGGTGTTTAAAGACATACAAAGACATATTAGAAACAGACATCATCCATTCTTTATTCAACATATGAGGGCACACTCATTGCTCTAACTTGTCTAAGATTTTATCTCAACAGTTGCAACAAAATTGGACTGCGGAATTTGATGAAACCATGAGAAGGCTACGAGTAGCTATCATTCAAATTAACTCCACTCGTTTGGATCTGTCCCTAACAAAAGGATTGGCTTCCTGGCTTCAGTCGGCTTTCTCCTACTTTAAGGAATGGGTGAGAGTCGGGTTATTCAGCTGCTTTTTAGTGGGGGGAGTGTTGATTACCCTCTGGTTGCTCTGCAAAATTTAAAAAACAACACAATAGAGATAAAGTGCTAATCACTCAGGCCTTACTTGCCGTGGAACTTGGAACTTCTCCTAGAGCTTGGTTAAATATGCTAAAACAATGAGACACTGTCATCATAAATTTGTCCTGAGGGCTCGTGTTCCCATTGCACCAGGCATTCTGATGACAGTCCTGTGTGCCTCCCAGGGCTTGTGTTCCCATTGCACGGGAATTCAGGCACACAGGGTCTCTAGTCCATTTAACTACCTTGATCACTCCACTGGTAGAACGGTGGGCTTGATTGGTGACAAAGTGGACTGTTGTGTTTTGCTATTTAATAAAGAAGGGGGAGATGTCGGGAGCTGCAATCGCCATTACAAGATGGCGCCGGCTTCCTGCTTCCTGGTTCTTCACGGAGGTGCTGTGCCGGTGTGCGCATGCGCAAGGCGCATTTCTTGGCACTGCGATCTCATGCTAATTAGGTGATTCCGTATGAGCCAATGAGGGTTCGACAAGTCTCCCTATGTGCTATATAAGCGGCCGCTTGCCGGAGCTCGGGGTCCCTCTCCACCATGCTATCTAAAAGAGCTGTTCAATAAATGCTGTCAGAAGAATCCTGATTGTGTGGCGCTTTCCTTATCGGCGAGGCGGGCGCGACAAGCCTGTAATAGTTCTGATGGTATTGACCTGTTTGCCCAGGCACAGATTCTGTGGGCTTTGTTTGTCATCACGGAGGCTGACAGGGTCTGGCTCCGCACCTAATATGTCTGGATTTTCCAGAATACAGCTATGGTCCCGATTTCTGGTTTCTCACTAGGCTTCTCACCACAGGACTGGCCTCTGAGTCTGATTCCCTCCCTGTCTGCGTAGCCACAGCTCTCCCTCCCTGGCTGCTCGGCCGTGGGAGCACAGTGCCCCGGATCCCCTGGCCACCTGAGTTGACCTCTTGCCCCAGCAGCTCAGCCGTGGGTGCGCGGATCCCTGGCCCAGCCCACGCCTGACTCTCTCCCCAGTTGTCCTGCCGTGGGTTCGCGGGGATTTGGCCCTGCCAGCCGGGCTCCCTCCCCAGCTGCGCTGCCGTGAGTGGGCGGGATTAGGCTCCTCCCACCCGCCTTTGTGTTCCGGGTTTCCGCACTCTGTCTGAACCTTCCGCCCTGCAGACCACCCACTGAGCCCCCTATTTGTTCCTTGCTAAAACTTCCACTATCTCGCAAAATTTTTTAAGTGGGTATAAGTTCTACCTGAGGCGTGGGGAGTCCAATAGGCTAGTGAACTAACGCCAAGTGGCCTCTGATTCTGCCTGCTGTGTGTTGGGATCAATCTTACCAGGCGCCTCTCCAAATGGGAGTTCCCGAATCCCGGGTTTAGTGGCCTCCGTGTCTGTGAAAAATGGGGAGAGAGCCTTACCCTGGGACTTTTAACAGTCCCTTGGGAGCTGTGAGTGTTCCCGGGGGGGTCTAGCCCCTCCGGTTTTTGCACAGTGCCCATTAACTCTGTTTTTTTTATGGCTCTTTTTTCCCCCGCATTCAAAATGCATCAGTGTAGGTCGCCGCCATCTTCCTTCCCCTTCATAATCTTAATTTTGTATCAATATACAAATATCAATACCGACGTAGTCCAATACAATCTTATTTTTGCACAATAAACAATGGTCAATACCACCTTAGCCAAATATACTACTAATTTTGTATCAATATACAAAGGTATAAGGGCATATTCAATAATATGACCCTTCTTCTTGGTCCTTCCTGTGCTATGTCTATGTCTCAATTTTTCTCAAGTCCGTGCATTCCTACATAGGAGATAAAGAAGGATACAGAAAAGGGAAAGAAGGAATACCCTGGGTCTAACCCCCAAAACCCATTAAACAGGACCATTTAACCACTTGTAATCCCTTCCCCTAGATAAGAGAGTTTTCAGTTGTCCTTCAAATAACCAAAAAGGGGGGGGGGCGGAGAAACACCTTCCCCACCCTCTGGGTATGGGACGTCGCTCTCTTAAAATGACTTCCTGCTGATTTGGGTCATAGTAAACATGTTTGGGGCCCGAACCAATATGGAAAAATGGTTAAAAATGTTAGTACAATCCTTTTATGTTCAGTCCTTCTGTTCTCAGCTGTTTAGATGTCCTAAGGAGTTTGTAGGCAGAAGCTGAACTTCCAGGCTTTACTGAGGTTCTGGCTGGGGCATTGTGTAGAGCTGAACGGTCTTAGCGATATTGAGTTGTTGTGGTTGTAGGCTTTTGATGGAGACAGCTATTGAGGGATTCTGTCAGGTTGAATCAACTGGGTCACTCGTCTTCTTTTGGTGTCTGATTCTGTTTTCTGCTGAGGTTTCCGTTGTCCAGTTGTCCCTGGGTTCCTTGAATGGATGCTTTGATTCTCCTGGAAAGATAAGAACAGAGCCCTGCCCTAATCCTCACTCAGGGACAATCACCCTCTTTTTTTGGGGGGGGGTAGGTAATATTTCTCCTGAAGCAAATTTGGTTTTTTGACAATATGTAAAGTGTTATCTTTCAATCTGGTTTAAAGAAGAAATTATTTTGTTATTTTGGAGCTAAACCAGCTTTAGTGTATATATTTTGCATGGTGCTGATATAATAATCAAATTACTGCATTTATTTGTTTATTTCCGTGTGTCTGTGTGTGTGTGTGTAGGTAGCCACAACTGCTGTGTATTCATGATTGCAATGATCATGTCATGTCCAGAAGACAGCATTTATAATACTTCTCTTTCTCTAGCTCTTAGATCTGAGCACCCAACAGACACCTAATCTCAGCCCTTGACCAGTATGAACTTTACATTACAAGACCCTACTGAAGAAGCAGCTTCTCTGAGTGACACAGAGTGCAGGGCCAGTCAAGGGTATAAACACAGATATTTAGAAGCCAGTTTGACTGCTCTTTACTTAGCAAAACATTAGTAAAGTCTCTCCTAGGGCCTGTTACCACCTGCCATACAATGTGTGCTCACTGGTACAATAGTGGCAAAATCATTCTATGACTTACCAAGCACTTTTGATTGAATTTGAGGCCTACTCCATCTGGTAGTCTAAGCCTGGACTGAAAATATTTCAACTTTTTCAGGATGTTTTACAGCCTGGATCATAGTGAATATTTTTTTTTTTAAAGTTACAAGGTATTTATTATACAGCATTTTACATGTATTAAGTTTGTTGAACAGCACAGTACACTAGTACATGTATGCTTTTTTTTGGTTTACATTCTTACTTTATTTTTATTTATGTATTTATTTTTACTGGTTAAACAATTTAATTAGTTATTTTTTTTATAAGTACTTTATTTTTTTTTCAAGTTACATCTCAGTCGCAAACCCTTCCCTATTCCCCCTTCCTGTCCCACCCTTCCACCCTCTTCCCCCCCCAACAGCTTCTCTTTTCATTCCAACAAATGGTTCTTTCTCTTATAACAGTAAATTCTATACAAAACAGCAGAATTAAATATGCCACATTTATGAGAGTTAAATGGCCCAGTATACCTTCCCAATGTCCAGTTCATACATATTTGGCCCCTGACTTTAACCTTCTACCTTCTAACCATTTCCATGAGTTTAAAGTTCTATACCTGACTTAGTTTTCATACTAACTTGCATCACTATTATTACCATCTTTTTAGATCTAGAACGCCCTCTTGATTCCTAAACAACTCAAAATTTAGCTATGAGACTCAAGCTGTCTATTCTTCAACCACCTCAGAGAGCTGAGAAGGATAAATATATCTGATTGTATAGGAAGTGCAGGGCCTGCAGCTTCCAATACTAAGAAATGACAAACCAGTGACTACCTGGACAGTTCCCATTTTCTCTCCATACATTCCAGCATCAGTCTTCAGCCTTTTGGTCCTGTTTCTCTGACAGACATTTATTGTAGAGCACGGATTGTGAAGGGCTAACCTACCCTGTCTTGGCAGAGCTAGGCTGTCGACTTCCCTGCTACCAAGTTTTGTCCTTTTTGGACAGCAGTCTGTCTGCAGTTGAAGCAAGGAGTTTTTACATGTCAAGAGATAGGCTTGCCACTAATTCAACCATCTCACATTGGAGATTCTTCGATGCTTTTCTTCTACTTGGAGTAGAATAGAGGGTGCTGTCAGGAGCTGATATGTCACAATATCAAAAAAAAATCTTAATTTAAGACCACATCTTTGAATGCCATGTTCTGCAGATCTCTTGGGGTTTTTGAAGATGCCCTATCTATCTCTTATATTTAGATAAGCAAATGTTGCTTGTCTCTTAACAACTTGATTACTGAGTAGCTTAGAGAATATCTGTGATAGACTGTCTTAGTAGCTAACAAGGTGACATGCATGCATGACTAGGAGTTTGTTTTTCTTAACTATCCTAAACAGTTTAAGACGGTTGGTATCAAGAGGCCAGAACTTCACATTTCATTTTTAAGTATCTCTAAGTACGATACCATTAGGAAGCGTTACCTTAAATTTTGTATCAATATACAAAGATCTATTCAAATGTGGCTAAATATACTCTTAATTTTGTATCAATATACAAAGATCAATGCCTATGCGGCCCAATACAATCTTAATATTGCGTCCATATACAAGGGTCAATACCATTGTGGCCAACTATAATCTTAGTTTTGTATCAACCCAGAGGGTGGGGAGGGTGTTTCTCCACCCCCCCTTTTTTGGTTATTTGAAGGAAAACTGAAAACACTGTTATTTAGGGGAAGGGATTACAAGTTGTTAAATGGTCCTGTTTAATGGGTTTTGGAGGTTAGACCCAGGGTATTCTTTCTTTCCCTTTTCTGTATCCTTCTTTATCTCCTATAGGAATGCACGGACGAGAGAAAAATCGAGACACAGCACAGGAAGGATCAAGAAGAAAGGTCACATTATTGAATATGCCCTTATACCCTTGTATATTGATACAAAATTAGTAGTATATTTGGCTAAAGTGGTATTGACCATTGTTTATTGTACATAGTGAATATTTTTAATAATATTTCAAAATATGTTTACTAAATTAGGACATTTTTTGGTTTTTCGCTTTTAAGCATTTATTTATTCAAGTTACATCTCTATCAAAGCTCCCTCCCTCCACCCCTCCTGGTCCCACCCTCCTATCTTATTCCTCCTCTCTCTCCTCTCCTTCTTCTCAGGTGAGGGGGGTCCCATGGGGGGGGTCCCATCCCTATCAAGCCCTATCAGTTCATCAGTCACATAATGGCTAAGAGCTTCCTTTTGCACTGGTGTTCAACATGGCCGCCCAGATAGAGTAAGGAGTTCCACTAACAGATACCATAGTCCGTGACAGACACTGCCCTCCCCATCCCCATCTCTTGCAAAGGGATCTGTATGAAGGCCAAGTTGCCTATCATCTATATATGTTTGGGGGGGGAGTCTAGGTTTGGTCTATATTTACTTTTTTTTTCCTTCCTTTTATTGGTTAGTGTTTCAGTCTCTGTAAGCCTCTAGGGGCCTGGATTGATTGGTTCTGTTGATTTTCACATGGTGTTCTTGTCTCCTCCGAGTCTCTCTATTCCTCCTCCCTCACTTATACATGGCTCCCAGAGCTCTACTTTGAAGAAATGCTCAACATCCTTAATCATCTGGGAAATGCAACTCAAAATGACCCTGAGATTCCATCTTATACCTATCAGAATGGCTAAGATCAAAACCTCAAATGACAGCACAATGCTGGGGAGGATGTGGAGAAAGGGGAACACTCTTCCATTGCTGGTGGGAGTGCAAACTTGTATAACCACTTTGGAAATCAATCTGGTGATATCTCAGAAAACTGGAAATAGTTCTACCTCAAGACCCAGCCATACCACTCCTCAGCATATACTCAAAAGATTCTTCACCAAATCAGAAAGACATAGGCTCAACTATGTTCATAGGAGCTTTATTCATAATAGCTTGAAACTGGAAACAACCCAGATGTCCTTCAGCTGAAGAATGGATAAAAAAACTGTGGTACATTTACACAATGGAATACTACTCAGCTATCAGAAACAAGGAAATCATGCAATGTGCAGCCAAATGGATGGAACTAGAAAAGCTCATCCTGAGTGAGCTAACTCAGACTCAGAAAGATGCACATGGCATGTATTCAGTTATAACTGGATTTTAGCCAGTTAGTACAGGATAGCTATCCTACAATGCACAGACCCAAAGGAACAGGAGCCTAGCACAACTATCCAGCAAGAAACTCACCCTGCAGAGGATCAAAACAGATGCTGAGACATGCAGCCAAACATTAGGTGGAGCTCTGGGGAATTAGGGCATTTTAATAAAAGCTGAAATATGGAAAAGTTGAAGGCAAAAGTTAATTCATGAATTTTCTATTCCAATAAAACTATAATTATTATTTTTATATTTACATATTCTCTTTTCTAAAAAAATCAGGATTATATTCTAATAGTGTTTTTTATTTATATATTGTCTTCTATCATAATTATGTAGTTCAGACATATCCATATTTCATGTTTATATTTTTAAATGGTTGCAAATGTTGCCTAGTGTCATTTAACCAAACCTCTATTATTAGATAGTCCAATCTATATTTAAATATATGAAATTTGGTTAATACTAGAAAATTAAGGTTTTATAAATGGCAATTGTTTTGCTTCAGGCATTGACATATCTCAAAGATGTAAGTGATATCTTTTTAGAGGATATAGCTTCTTTTCTCATAATAATTTTATTGATTATATGGGAATTTCAAATCATGAACCCATAACCCACTCACTTATCAGTCCTCCCAGGTCTGCTTTCATCTTTGTGAACCCCATCTCCTTAAAAAAAGAAGAAAAAGATTAAAAGAAACAAGTCCAATTTGTGTTGCCCATATACTCACTGGAGCATGGTCAAACTCCCAGTGGTCAGTCACCCCCTGAATTCTTCCCCACCGGCATCCCCACCAGAGTCATATGTTGTGGATAGCTACATTTCAGCATCCTATCACAATTTATGAAAGTTCTCTTTGATGACCTTATGCCGAGGCTGTTACTTCTTGAGAGGAGTGTGGTGGAGTGAGGATACGGGCTGTCACGGGAGCCTTCTATGCCCCTCTTTCTCAACTGTGGGTCTGCAGTCATCCATATCCCTGCAAAAGAAGCTTCCTTGCTCTTCACCATTGGTGAGAAGGAGCACAGATCATGGACTTCTACATGGTTTCTGGCAACAGCATGGGCCACGTGCATTCACACGGTCTTCAGTGTCAGCAGATGCCACACACCTCAGCATGATCTCTGGTAGCAGTATAGACCACAGGCATCATCTACATGGCCCTCTGCCACTGCACGGGCCAGGGACACCATCATAGCCCTCGGTGACAGCACAGGCCACTCACATCAACATGGCCCTCAGCAGCAGCACAGCCCACGGGTGTCAGGATGGCTTCAGGCTGCTTGCTGCACAGAACACGGTCATCTGCATGGCCTTCATTGGTAACAGGGGCCACAGACATCAATACAGACCCCGGCTGCCATAGGACCACCTAGACATGGCCCTGGACAGCAGAACTGACCACACATCACCATGGCCTCAGGTGGCAGTGCAGTCTGATCAATATGGCCCCCAATGGCAGCAGAGCCCACGCAATTAGCATGGCCTCAGATGGTGGCCCAGACCAAGGACAATAGAGGATGTAACTTTTTTTTTTTTTGAGACAGGGTTTCTCTGTGTATACCTGGCTGTCCTGGACTCACTTTGTATACCAGACTAGCTTTAAACTCACAGAGATCCACCTGCCTCTGCCTCCCTAGTGCTGGGATTAAAGGCTTGCGCCACCACAAATTGCAGACAGCTATGAACTGGCATGTGGGTGCTGGGATTTGAACCTGGATCTTGAGAAGAACAACCAGTGCTTTTAACCGCTGAGCCATCTCTCCAGCTCCAGGATGTAACTTTTAAAGGAGACTCTTCATTAGTTTCTGGAAAGTTTCCTGAAGGCCATTTTGAAATTGTATCAGCTAAAATGTTTAAATGAACAAATGACTGAGGAGCTGAAGGAAGTTCAGGGAATAAGCATCTGTGACATTATTTATTACAAACTCTTTTACTGTGGGAAAAGATGGGGCATCTTTGAATGTGAGCTGCTTACAAATCCACAGAGAAATGTTAGCATAAAGCATGGCCCCTTCTGCTTGAGCAGCTGAGTGTGCAGCGGGCAGAGGTCCCGGTAGAACCAAGGTGCTTGTTTGGGGCAGAGACTTTGCACCATTTCAGGGAGAAGTAGTAAATGCCACATCTTATTACATTAAAAAACAAAGAATTTCCTGAATAACATTTCATCTGTCACTTTCTTGACTTTTGGTAAGCCATTAAAAAAAAAATTAAAGCGTTTAGAAGTTCTTCTTGGACAGTGTCTTATTATGAAGCCCAGGCTGGCTTCTATCCCAATTATTTTGCCTTTGTTAAAGTTACAGGTGTTTTTGTTCACATTCAGTTTGGAAAGCATTTTTAAAAAAAAAAAATCCTACTAGTATGAAGTGTAATTCTACCAACCAAGGAAACAGCTAACAAAGCAGTCCGAGGATTCAGGAGGACAATGAATTTATATTGGAAACTAAGATGGTACCACAGTTCCTCATGCCCTAAAATTCTTAGATTTGGCTTAACTTCTAGTGTCAGTGAAGACAAAGTGCTGTTCGTTAAATGTGTGTAAAATTGCTGGGAACTTCAAAGATGCCACGTTCAGCCTTTCCTCCCTCGTCTCCAGCCTTTACATTTAACACAAGAAATGAATTAATGAAATCCAAGCAGCCACGTGTGCTGGCTGTTGTTTTGTCAGCTCAACACAAACTATCTGGGATCTTAACTGACTAAATACCTCCTTAAGATTGGCCTGTGAACATTTTTTTTTTGATTAATGATTGACGTGGGAGGACCCAGCTCACTGAAGGCATTGCCAACCCTCAGCTGGTGGTCCTGGGTTCTGTAAGAAAGCAGGCTAAGCAAGCTATGAGGAACAAGCCTGTAAGCCTGTCCGTGGCCTCTGGTATCAGCTTCTGTCTCCTGGGACAAAGAACTTTGATATGGAAGTTAAGCAAAAGAACCCTTCTCCGCCCCAAGTTGCTTCTGTTTATGGTGTTTTATCACAGCATAGAAACTCAAGAAAGACTCTGCATCTGTGTATTACCCTTGAAACCATACCATCTGTTGATGCCGCCGTGTTCGTGGTGAGTTCTTCTGATCTTATGATTTCATTAGAAAGTGACTAAAAACGTTCCGAGATTGTTATCTAGTCCCAGGGTTAATGATTTCCATTCTCTGTACACACCTTAATCCTAATGAAATCTCCTTTCAATATGTGCTTCCTAATGTGAATCAGAACACACAGCTGACCGTGGTGATTCTCTCACAATACTCCAGGTTCAAGATCTCCATGCACTTGCTCCAGATACAGAGGTCTGGACCCTGGGTCCTGTGCCAGCTGTCTTGTTTCTCTCTCAAAGTTTTGAGAAGGTTTCCCTGAACTGGTCACGGATCGATTGTGAAATTTTTGGATTTCTTCCCAGGAAATGTACTACACGAAGCAAAGAGTTTTTTGATGGCTATATATTTATATGTCTGTGTGAGAATTTTTCCAGTTGGGTAGGAGTGTCTGACCTCTGACTGCATCAGAATTCTTATACCGCCACAAGCAAATACGAGCTGGCCCTGCAATTTCTACTTGGAACTGCAGTTGACATAAATCTCAGTATAAATCTGTCAAAAGAGACTTTCCCATTGGAAAAACAAAGCCAAAGTGCTCAAAGGTGGTAGAAAGAAATGTCAGAAAAGAAGAATTTGAAACAAACTCCATTTCTTCCTCATTAATACAGAAAAGTAACTAGATTTTAGGGAAAAGGAAATATCTGAGTGCACTGTGATTTGGTATGAGTTCTAAGTGTCTAAGCTGAGTAAGTTATGTGGCCACAGGGAGGGATGTAAGTGTTTCTTGACCTCAGCAAGCATATCAGGCCTTGTGAACTGCCTAATACAAAGAGAATGTCTTAGAGTCTCTGCCTCCAAATCTGATAAATCTACAACTTAGCCACCCCCACTCTCCCTCTTTCTTTTTTCTTCCATTCCTTTTACTAAATTAATTTCCTGTAAGTATGCATTACTTTAGCTTCAAAACATCTTTACTGCTCCTGTTATGAGGACTTGGGGACACCCAGATGGATTCCTGCTCTCTGGGAAATCAAGTCTCAACCATGAGTCCAAACTCTTTCACTTGGCAACTGAAAGGTTGTGGGCGTCATTCTCATAGCCCTGTGCTTGCGTTCTCTCCTTTTTCAACTAAGCATGCTGATAGCAGGTCCTTTTTGCCTCATCAGCATTTATTTCTCTCTCTTTTTTTTGACCCTTTGTTAGTTGTAAAAAAAATAGATAAAATTCACTTAAGATTTTTATCAGGCAGGATCTTACCTCTGAAAGAAGAAACATTACTTATGTCTTGGTGAGTTTGTATTCTCTGAGGACCTAGGATAGAAAGCCTACATTTCAAGTCTAATGGAGACTTTTGGCTACTAAATTTAAGATCAAAGATACTGGTGTAAATATAGTCCAAATTGTTCATAAATATTTGAGACTGAACAGCCATCAGAAACAATGAAATCCTGCAATTTTCAGCCAAATGGATGGAACTGGAGAAGCTCATCCTCAGTGAGCTAACCCAGACTCAGATGGATGCACACATCATCTATTCACTTATAATCGGATTTTAGCCATATAGTACAAGATAACTATACCACAACCAATGCCCACCAAGGGGAACAGGAACATAGACTTTGTTTCTTATCAATGAGACACTTTGCCCTAGTGGTGCTGCCTTGTAGGCCCCCAGTGTATGAAGAGGCTCTTGGCCCTCATATGACTGCTGAACTGGGGCAGGGGACTGATATGTAGGGACACTCCACTCCAGAGGAGTGGGATGGAAGGGATGGGGGGTGGAGGGTGGGAGAGCGGGACTAGGAGGAGTGGAAAGAGGACACTGAGATGGAGATGTAACCTGAAGTAATAAATAAATATTAAAAAAAAAAGAGACTGAAAAATGCTTCTATTAAATACATTTCGTGTAAGTAAAGTATAAAAAATTTAAAGCTATAGTAAGAATATGTTTGAAAGGTTCATTAGATTTTATTTTACTATTTTAAAAAAGATTTAGTCTTATTATTTATGTATCTGTGTGTTTTTGTGTGTTACATGCAGAGGCCAAAGAAGGACGTCAGATCCCCTAGGGCTTGGGTTACAGGTGGTTGTGAGCCATTCCACCTAGGTTCTGGGAACAATACTCTGGTTCTTTGAAAGAGCAGGAAGGACTTTTCATAGCTAAGCTGTCTCTCCAGCCCCATTTTATTCTTTTTTTTTTTTGAAATATGGTCTTGACTGTGTATCTTAGGGCAGCTTGGAACACTAGGAGTAATGGGATTACAGGTCCATGCCACCACATATGGCCTAAAGAGGCTCCTACATTGTGTGTGCTGTAAATTTAATAGAGGTGGGATGGGCATTTCTTTATTTTCTTTATCCTGCTCACTGGGATGGTAACATTAACCATTAGCATTGTTGTTAGGAAACATGTAGAGTAGGAAAGGGAAGCAAAACTTTTTTTAAGAAAAGTTTTATTTGTTTATTATATATACAGTGTTCTATGTGCATATGTGCCTACAGGCCAGAAGAGGGCACCAGATCTAATTATAGAGCCACCATGTGGTTGCTGGGAGTTGAACTCAGGCCCTCTGGAAGAAGTCAGTGCTCTTAACCTCTGAGCCATCCCTCCAGCCCCCTTGGGGAAACAAAAACTTTGCTGAGATCTCTGACCACATACACCTCATTCACAACCTTGCTGTGACCAGAATTCCTATTTACCCAGCAGCACCTGGGGCAGGGTACAGTCCACTGAAGCTATCAGAAAAGACATTGGCTTTCCTGCTGCCCATTTGCCCTTCCTCCTTTCGCGCACTAGAGGACTGTGTGGCCCTCGTGACACTAATCATAATGAAATAGTGTCTTAAAAATAGTGGCCCTTGACTATTATAGTATAAAGACCACTAAATATGTAAAACATTGTTTTGTTTGCATTATTCCATCTACTGAAGAAACTAACAGCACAAAGTGCTCCCCTTTCACATCCCCTTGGATTTGGGAGTGTTGTGAACTCATATAGGAAAGTGAGATACTGAAGAAGTTCCCCACACCTCTAAAAATCAGATCAGATTTGGCTTGATTGTCTAGGGTCTGTGAAGGTAACATCCTGCTCATTATTCTTAACTTCCTTGCTTAGATAAGTCCAGTACCAAGTACGGAAGCTCAGCCCCTCCGCTATCTTCCACAACATTTTGAAGTATATATAGAACTGTTTGATTGGTTAATGCTCCCCATGAGGCCTTCTGTCATCTTGCTTGCTCCTTTGTCTTCTCAGGGCCTTTCAAAGCCCACACTCCTCTCATAATCTCTTTCCTGTCATATGTGCCCCTGAGAACATGAGCCTTCCCATTGTGCAAGTGTGTTTGAAGGTCCAATCTCTTCCACTGTGTGTGTTCCTCTGAGGAGTAGCATTCTCTCCTGACAGCTGCTTGCCTGGCCTCTGAGTCTACATTTGTTGCTCCTCACTGAAGTCTCCATGTTTGTGACAAATGGTGGTATGTGTGTGTTGGGTATGTCATTGCAAAATCCACACGGGTAGCTTGCAGTGTGTGGGTGTTGAAGGGAAGCTTGTAGAATAACTAGTGACCACTTGTAGTGAGTTTTGGTTCTTAAAAAAAAAACCCAGTTATGCTATGTGAATATGTTTTTGTTTTAATTCCAGGTGTGGGATAAGCTGCTGCTTCACAACAGGTGATTATGATTCGCTTTGTGCACTAGCAGGGTTTTTTGTTTTATATTTCTTTATTACTTCAGCTTACATCTCCATCACAGTACCCTCTTTCCACCCTTCCCAGTCCTGCCTTGCCACCCTCCACCCCTCCATCCCTTCCATCCTACTCCTCTGGAGTGGAGTGTCCCTACATATCAGTCCCCACCCCAGTTCAGCAGTCATATGAGGGCCAAGAGCCTCCTCATACACTGGGGGCTAAAATCCAATTATAAGTGAATAGATGTCATGTGCATCTTTCTGAGTCTGGGTTAGCTCACTCAGGATGAGCTTTTCTAGTTCCATCCATTTGGCTGCAAATTGCGTAATTTCATTGTTTCTGATGGCTGAGTATTATTCCATTGTGTAGATGTACCACAGTTTTTTTTTTTTTATCCATTCCTCAGTTGAGGGACATCTGGGTTGTTTTCAGATTCTAGCTATTACAAATAAGGCTGCTATGAACATAGATGAGGAAACTTCCTTGTGGTTTGGTGAGGAATCATTTGGATGCATACCCAGAAGTGGTATGGCTGGGTCTCTTGGGGTAGAGCTATTTCAAGTTTTCTAAGATATTGCCAGACTGATTTCCATAGTGGTTGTACAAGCTTGCACTCCCACCAGCAATGGAGGAGTGTTAGGGGCATGCTTTTTGCCATTTGCAGATAGTTTACATTTGGAATTCTGGGTACTCTAGAGAGTATATAAATTCCAGAGCCCAGAGAGGGACAGGGGTGTGAAGAGGAAGAGGAAGAGGAAGAGGAGGAGGAGGAGGTAAAAGGAGGAGGAGAAAGAAGGAGAAGGAGGAGTAGGAAGAAGGAGAAGGAAGCAGCTGCTGCTTCCCCTGCTGCTCCTGGTTGCTGTTGTTGTGGTTTATCAAGTGGTCATGAGTAAAGAGACAAGAAGAAGTAGTTGGAGATACCCTGACAACAAAGATTGGACTCACCCTAAGGGACTTGACATCCCTATGTTCCCTTTCTCCTCTAACCTTCTTTCTCAGGTTGGAAGGGAGGTAGAGGCATAAGAATCCAAATAAAGTAGCTAAAAACATGTCAACAGCCATCTGGCCTCAACCCCCAAGAGACTGATTATTATTATCATAAAATGTTATTAAATTAATGAATCAACTTACTTTTTCATATTTTGATGCTTTTATCTTTTAGTCAGCCAAAGCTTAAAGGTTTTGCTCACCAAGAAAAATAATTTGTACATTTATTTATCTTGAATCTGTCTCTTCTGAAATGTTAAAAATATATCTTCTCTATTATATTTTAGATTTCAGTCAACAAGTTTGAAATATTTAATATTTCATAGGCATTGATCTTTTCTGCTTTCGGCTTTGACCTTGAATAATGGTGATTAGACCCTGAGTTTTATTGTACAGGTCTCTTACAGCATCAGTGTGGGGACATTATGGGCAGTCAATATTTCCTTCCCATTTCTTGCCCTCTTATCAACCATTTACTAATGGGTTTGATGTTGCAAAGAGAACTGACTATTTCCTTCTTGCTGGACTGCATAAGAGAAAATGCTGACATGCTGTTTTAAGAGTTATGGAGATTCTTCAATATTTTTCCATAAAGAAGACCTGGAGATTTCAATCTTTTCTAATCAGTAAGTAAAGATAATTTTGGTGACATAATTAGGCAGTACTTGGAATCAAGTGTGTGGCATTATTTATACTTTCTTCATAATCACTGAATTCTCTTACAAAATTGCCCTTCTTCCTCACGAAAACACCATTACTTCTTAATAATTAAGCTCTACACAAAAGAGTGTATTATACTGACCACTTGTATGTGTAGAGGTAGTAACTGCAGGTCAGGGATTTAGGATATAAGATTCTAAGCTTCAGAGAATTCTTACTGAACATCTACCATGGACATGTAAGAAATTCTCACTGTAAGGAGAATATAAGGAGGGAATAGAAATACTTCTGTCCTCTGAAAGATTAGAGTTTACAGACCAGTGAGTCAGAAAATAACTAGAATAGAAAGCAGAGAATGGAATTTTTCCTGGAGACTGTCAGTGGGAGTGTAAAGAGTTAAAGAACACAATCCAGTGGAACTAGGGAGGCTTCTTGGGCAAAATCTTAGGTACATCAAATAGAAGCCAACAAGGGGGCAGGAAAAAATTCACAGCAGAAGACGAGGTCAACACCTACAGATCCCACAGAAAAAAATCTTGAAATAAAATGACGGAGACCCTCCAACTTTGCTCCTTTCAAAGTTACTTTGACTGCCACAGGTACTCTGCAGCCCCATCCAGATTTTATAACCTTCAATTTAAACTGCCGCATGAAATCCTACTTGGATGAAGACCTCAAGGTGAGGAGTAAGAGTTTACAGAGTAGACTTGGCAATGGAAGTGACCAATTAGTCGTCTGTAAACACTGGCCCATGGTGGTGAGTTGGTTGGTTGGGGGTCCTTCTCTGAGAAGGAGGAGAATGGGGAAAGGGAACAGAGGATGGAAAGGTAGGATTGGGAAGAAAGGCGGGAGGGAGCTATGAATGGGATGTTAAAATGAATAATAAAGGAAACAAACAGCAGCAACAAAAGTCTACAGAAGGTCTGTTGTTGGCTGTTATGTCTATGAGTTTATAGAGGCATCTGGTCCTGGTCAACAGGGCTGGTTGGTAGAATGAACAGTGTGCACAGAGCCAAAAGACTCACGGGACGTGGAGTCTAGAGGACATGGGGAGAGAGGGGCGTCTTGTGGAGTCTAGAGGACATGGGGAGAGAGGGGCGTCTTGTGGAGTCTAGAGGACATGGGGAGAGAGGGGCGTCTTGTAGTACCTGTGTCTCTCTTTCAACACCTATGAATCACAGAGACCATCACAGATAGAGGCTGCTACTTCACTCTCCTAAGTTTGTGCAAGTTCTCTTTTAGTGTCACCAAACTTAGAACTGAATAGGGAAGGAGATTCTAAAACGTCCTAATTAACTCAGGTAGACAGAACAAAAACCACTTCGTCTCCAATGATGTATTTTATTATTTTACTATTACTTTCAATGTCACTGTCTTTAGTCACATAGACGTCAACTCCTGCTGGCTCTACATCCTTGATGTCCATGAATAATAGCCCTGCCTCTTCTTTGCTATTGACCTCTCTTAGTTCAAGCATTCATACTTTTTATGTCTGGTTTATTTTAAATGTTATTAAATTGCACCTCCAGGAGCTACACTTTACAGACCACAATTTAATGAACCTCCACAGTATGATGGTCCATTTTTCATGTCGCCTCCAACTCTGCCCCTCAGTAACTTGGGATGTCCTTTACAAAGGAAAAATGACCATGTTATTCTCTTCCCTCCAATGACTCTTGACTTCTCATGGGCTTTACTGCAATGTTCAAATTTCTTAGCACAACAAACAGTCTAGTAATGGTTAGAAGATGCATCCAAAAAAAATGTAGTTGGAATTCTGCCTTGGCCACTTAAAAAAGGTGTGTGTTCCTGGACAAGCCAGTTAATGTAACTGGGGTTATATTTCTTAAATTGTAAAATGGAAGGAGGTAATAATGATCTATTCCTCAACAGTTCTGGTTAGAATTTAATGAGATATAAAGGACTCAGTGTACTATCTAGTATGTGCTAACTTTGCAATAACTGATGTTGAAATGTTATTTCCTTTATACTGTAATCTCCCTCCAATTTGCACCCCCTTTAATGATGTTTCTGCCAAACTGAGCCACTTATCCTTTACGTTGTATCCCGTCCTGCCTCTCCCACATGGCTGGAATATGCTCCCTTTCTGTTTCTGCCTTCCTCCTGGGAGAGTCCCCAAATTCCTCAGTCTTGATGATGCCATAATAAACTCTATTGCTGACTACCTACTCTTCCCCACAAATGTATCCAACATTACCCAGGTTCCCCATAGAAACAGAAGCAATAGGTTATATACAGACATACACAAATATATTGGGGGAATTTATTGTGAAAATTTACTCACGTGACTTTGGATCTGACACATCCCATGGCATGACAGTTCTCTTTCTGGGTCTGGCTTATTTTGCTTAGTAAAGTCATCTCCACTTTTCTGTGATGGCAGCTCCAGTTGATAGAGAAGACAATAATTACTCTCTGAATTTTTTCCCATGAATTTCAGATTTGCATATCTTTAATATGTTTTAAATAAAGTATATCTGTAAAAAATATGACTAATTAAATTGTTTAACCAGTATTTATATTATTGTTAATTGGTTTGGCAGTTGTTAATTCTCATCCAGACATTATAAATGAGCACGCAGAGACACAGGATGGATTTTACAAGCCTAGGCCTGGATGGAGCAATCTTGGCCCAACTAAGCTAGCTCATAATTCTATTTCCCAAATATGACCCCATATATACATATGTCCCCTTGGACTGCCATACTACACAATATGCTGATGTTCCTGGCCATGTGGAATGTGGTTCTGTTTTCTAACCCATGGCGTGTGTCTTCTTCCTGCTGCTCTTGGCTGGAATATATGAATCCTCTGTCTAAAGCACAGGCTTCCTGTTAGGAAGTCCCACCTTTCTCTGTCTTTGCCCAATCTCAGGCCTTGGCATTTTATTGAACCAATCAGAGTCAATGTAAGTAACAGGCAACAAGCAGGACCAATTAATTAACATTTAGAGTGCTTAACACTACCCCCAACAATTCCCTCCTTTTGTCTAAAAAAAAAAAAGGCAAATTTTTTAACTATATAGTAAAAACAGTAAGAACAAATATGAAACAATCAAGAAAACCATATATAAAAGTTATGCACATAATGCTTAGCCTATTTTTATCAGGCAATCTTGAGGAAGAAAAAATCATCTATCTATCTTGGTATGTCTAAAGTTCTGAACCTAAATAATTTCTATCATATACTATATTTATAAACCTAAAGATTTTATTTAGATGTGAAAATATCCTTTTAAATCCTAAATGATTTAAAATTTACTGTGATGTTATAACTATGTAGTCTTCAATCACATCAGAAACCTGAGAAGGATAAATATATCTGAATAGATAGGAAGTGCAGAGCAAGCAACTTCCAAAACTATTGAAATGACAGACAACTGGCTGCCTAGACAGTCCCCAGTTTCTAGAACATTGGAGCATCATCTTCAGCCTTCTGGCCAAGCATGTCTCACAGACTTAGTTGTGGAGCAGGAAATAAGATTTGCCCATTCTGTCTTTGCAGAATCAGGCCATCAATTTACCTGCATTGAGCTCTGCTCCATTTTTGGACTGTATATAGTCTGTTGAGAGAGCAGGAGCATTTCTGCCCAGTAGGATTTTTCTCCTGATGGGAGATTTCTTGATGCTCATTGTCTCCTTCCAAGTCCAATTTGAACTGTCAGGAGCTGACAGTCTCATGTCAAAAAATTTTTAAAATAACAAAAATATCTTTAAATGCCATATTCGGCAGATCTCTTGAAGTTTTTGAAGACCATCTATCCATATCCATTGAGTAAGCAAATGTTGCTTGTCTCTAACAACTTAATATCTGATCAGCTTAGAACCTCTGAAATTAACTAACTTAATTATCCTAATAAAATCACAAGTTTGAATGACTATCAACATGCATTTTTTAAATTATCCTAAACAACTCAAGTTCAATTGAAATTTTATAAATACAATGCCTTCAACCCCATCAAAGACATAAGAAGGGATAAAGTTATTATTTGAGTGGGTAGGAAGCACAGAAGAGCAGTTTCCAAAAAGAAATATGACAGTTTGTGATAGTTACTGTCAAAAGGACTAGAACTTCACATTGTAAATTTAAAATTACATAGGTACAATACCTAGTCAAAATATAGCCTTAATTTTGTATCAATATACAAATATCTATAGGAGTAGATTCAATAATCTAACCTTTTATCTTATCAATTCTATACTATATATATCTGTAGAGAAAATTTCATATTTCTGTATTAATGATCATTCAATTAAAAATTTTTAATGTTTATTTATTACTTCAAGTTACATCTCTATCACAGTACCCTCTTTGCACCTCTCCTGGCTCCACCCTTCCATCCTCCCCTCCCTCTCCCACCTATCCTATTCCTGTGATGTGGAATGTCCCTACATATCAGCCCTTCTCAGTTCAATAGTCATATGAGAGCTAAGTGCTTCCTCTTGCACTGGGGGCCTACATGGTAGCACCCCTAGGGCAAATTGTCCCATTAATAGGTAACAAAGTGTATGTTCCTGATCCTTTTGGTGTGTTGGTTGTAGGATAGTTATCTTACACACACACACACACACACACACACACACACACACACACACACACGGCTAAAATCCAATTATAAGTGAGTAGATGGCATTTTCATTTTCTGAGTCTGGGTTAGCTCACTCAGGATGAGCTTTTCTAGTTCCATCCATTTGGTTGCAAATTGCATGATTTCCTTGTTTCTGATAGCTGAGTAGTATTCCATTATGTAAATGTACCATAATTGTTTTTTTAATCCATTTGTCAGTTGAGGGACATCTGGGTTGTTTCCAGTTTCTAGCTATTACAAATAAGGCTGCTATGAACATAGATGAGGATATGTCCTTGTGGTTTGGTGAGGAATCATTTGGGTGGATACCCAGAAGTGGTATGGCTGGGTCTTGAGGTAGGGCTATTCCAAGTTTTCTAAGATATTGCTAGACTGATTTCCATAGTGGTTGTACAAGTTTGCACTCCCACCAGCAATGGAGGAGTGTTCCCCTTTCTCCACAATCTTGCCAGCATGTGCTGACATTTGAATTTTTGATCTTAGCCATTCTGACAGGTGTGAGATGGAATCTTAGAATCGTCTTGAGTTGCATTTCTCTGATAATTAAGGATGTTGAACATTTCTTCAAATGTCTCACTGCCATTAGAGATTCCTCCTTTGTGAATTCCTGGTTCAGCTCTGTTTCCCAATTTTTGATTGGATTATTTGGTTTCTTGGTGTTTAATTTCTTGAGTTCTTTATAAATTATGGATACTAGCTCTCTGTCAGAGTGGGGTTGGTAAAGATCTTTTCCCAATCTGTAGGTTGCTGTTTTGTTCTAATGACAGTGTCCTTTGCCTTACAGAAGCTTTTTAGTTTCATGAAGTGCCATTTATTGATTTTTGGTCTTAGAGCCTGAGCTATTGGTGTTTTGTTCAGGAAGTTGTTACCTGTGCCAATGAGTTTGAGGCTTTTTCCCACTTTCTCTTCTATTAGATTTAGTGTGTTGGGCTTTATGTTCAGGTCTTTGATCCACTTGGACTTAAGTTTTGTGCAAGGTGATAATTATGGGTCTAATTTCATTCTTTTACATGCCGATGTAAAATTTAGTATCAAAAGATGTTAAATCTAAACACTCCTTGGCTGTTCATGTTGACCTGTTCTAAAAAGTTGTCTCTTTTTCAAGAAGTTCTTTCTTTGCTTTAAGTACAAATTTGGATAAATATAGAAATGATTTCTTTCAACATCATGCATTCCGCTAAGCTTGTGATTCTGACTCCTGCCCAATGTGTCATAATTCTAGGTGAAGGAAAATGAGTTAAGTATTTTTGCATCTTATAAATGAGTAAGAATAGATGAAAATCTCATTAGAGAAATGGGCAAGAACATTTATCAAAGGAGTCAGAAAAGAAGAAATAAAAATAACCAGGGAGTATATGAGGGTGCATACCCGTGGAAAACAGTTTAACCTCACTAGTAAGGAATTCCAGTGGAACCAGTAATGAGGTACCCTCTGACCCCGTCACCAGAGCAGAGGGGAGGGAATGAGCTCTCTTATCCACTGCTGGATGGAATGTGGATCTGTGCACTATTTGCAAACTGATAATATGGATGGAAGAGGCTCAGAGCTACCCTTGCTCTGACTCTGCTCAACTTCTAGAACTTGTTTTAAGGGAATGTAACAGGCCAACTACAAACGTGTAAGTGAAGGGAGATTCACTCAGTCTTGCTGACAAATGGCATGGCCCCCTTTCTCTGACTCCCTCCTTGTTTCTGTGGGGAGGTGTTATTCCCCTCCCCAACCCCGTGGTATCTGTGCCCTTCCTTAGTCCTCTTAGGGCAAAACAGGTAACTTGTTGAAATATGAGGTGGGTCTCTGTCTCTACTACTGCGCTTTGGGATCTGTCTGCCTGCAGAGAGTCTGAGCTTTCAGGGCTGCCAGCTAAGATGGCTTTTGTGAGAAGACCTTCCTGCCCTTCCTTGGGAAGGTCTGGTTTACATCTTCACCTGTGCCTGTGGGGATGGATTGTTTTTTAATTCCAAGCGCTGTGCTGAGAATCCCACAGGATGCACGCCTGAGGCACAGCACCCCACCCAACTTTCATCTAGAAAAGTGCTGCTGACAATTTCTGTGTCTGACCCACCTCTGTTGCTCAGTTGCTACTGCACTGTCGCTTCCTAAGGTATTGGCTGTGTTAGGAATACGACAGTGAACCAGACAATGGAACAAGATGTAAGCATCCCCGTCTCAGTTTCTTTTTCTTGTAGTGATGGAATTCCTCGACAAAGAACAGTTTAGGGGAGAAGGGGCTCAATTGGCCGACCCTCCTGTGGCACTTCATGTGATAATGTTGCATGGAAGAGAAAGCAGGCCTGCTTCAGGTTCCTGCCCTTTGAGCCCCTGCTCTAATTTCCTGTGATTATAGACTAGAATCTGCAATTCTAAGTCCAAACAAATCATCTCCTCCCTGAAGTTATTCATAATAATTATGTAAAGAAAGACAGAAAGTTCTTAAAATAGGTTGAAAAGCTTCTTCATGTAACTAATGGGATCAAGAAGAGTAGAACAGAGGAAATGAGGATGAGGTGGGGTGGGGTGGGGGCAACTCTGCTTGTGCGAGGACCTGTGAGCTCTCGATTTTCTGAGCCCCAGGGAGTGAGTCCGAAGGGTTAGTAGAGTTCCTTAAATGCTAAACTTTGTTTAAGGTGGAAAAAAAGCCCTCTTACAATCTTATCATCTTAGCCTAAAATTTTTTATATTAACATATATGATTCTAGCCTATGTATAACAATAATATTAATTCCTAATAAATATGCAGTTGTATTTTATGCTGTTTTCCTTTTGTGTGACCTGGGTTTGACCTTTAGCTCTATTAGCCAGCCAATTAAATGTAACTGTTCAACTCTGCTTCATTTATTATCATTCTAAATAAAACTGAGTAAAATGGAGGCAACAGGAGAACAGAAACATCTTATGGATGGGTTGGGAATAGGAAAGAGAACACTTAGATATGTCCCTTCAGCCCCTCGCAGGAAGGGGACTAGAGAGAAAACTGAGCTCTGAGCTGTGGTGGAGGAACAGGTTCTTTGCCAACCCCTGCGCAGGGAGTAGGGGAAGTAGCTGAGTTGCTTTCCCAGAGGTTTAAAAAGCTTGATATAACTGCTGAATGAGAGGGACAGTTAGGTCAGGAGGTGAGGGAGAGTGGGAACTCACAGCCTCAGGAAGGTCCTGTTTTGGGAGGGGCAGGCAGCTCCTGGTGCAGCTGAGCTCAGTGTGGGTGGGCAGAGAGCTGCACAAAGTCTGGGAAGAGCATCTGTCTTTGGAGAGTGGACTGAAGGGGCTACAGAGGGAGCAGGGCAACCATGAAGAGCTGCAGCTTTGTGTAACCAGAAGATGGTGATGGTGGAAGCAGAGAGATGTGAGTGGCTCAGAGAGATGCTGAGGAGCAAAATCTTAGGAGGTAGTGAAGATCTGGGCAGAAGGGATGAGACAATGGTTTCATGAATTCTTTTTCTAGCCAATCGGGTAGGTGTGCTGGGAAGGTACATAAGAACTGCATACACAACGCATAGATATGTAAGAAAGGTAGCAGACATGGTTGTACAATCTAAAGTATTAACACATTTCCCTGTGAAGAAGAGGATTTTGCACTTGAGTGAACTGAACATTTATGAAGATATTGCATTTATCAATGTAGATGCACAGTTATATTTACATTTCAGAACACTCTAAGCACTACTTTAAAACTCGTGAGAAACCACCTGACCAGGACTCAAGTGAGCTCACAGAGATCAGGAGCCTGCACGGCTCTGACCTAGGTCCTCTGCATGTATGTTATGGCTGTGTAGCTCAGTGTCCTTGTGGGATCCCTAACAGCGGGAGCGGCAGCTGCCTCTGACTCTTTTGCCGTGCCGTTGGGACCCTTTTCCTCCTACTAGGTTGCCTCATCCAGCCTCGATGTGAGAGTATGTGCCTGGGCTTATTGTAGCTTGTTGTGCCATATTTTGTTGATGTCCCTGGAGGTTCTGCTCTTCTCTGAGGGGAGTTGAAGTGGGGATGGGTGGTGGTGGGGGGAAGGGGAGGCTGGAGGTAGAGACTTGGGGGAGGGGCAGGAGGGGAAACTGCAGTCGGGCTATAATAGATGAGGGAAGAAATCATAAAAAGGAAAATAAAGGTCATGTGAGCACTAAAGTCGGTTGTCATCTCCAGATGATCAAGGGCTAATTCAGTGATGTAAGTTGTTTAGGTAGGATTGTGAACTACTGTAAGGAGGTTCATTTAGCACCAGCCAGGAGGTAGTGGAGAAGGTGTGTTTGGGGAGGGACAGTGTTTTGGATACAGGGTTTTCTTAGTGAAGATGTTATGGGCTTTAGTTTATTTAGCAAGTTAAAAGGTTTTGGATTCATTTTATTGTACGATTATGATTTTTTTTGCCTGCATGTATGTATGTGCACCACGTGTGTGTCTGTTGGATTCCCTGGAACGGGTTATGGATGGCTGTGAGCCACCATGTACATGCTGGGCATTGAACTGAAGTTCTCTGCAAGAGCAACAAATGCCCTCAACTCAGTGTCATCTCTCCAGCCTCCATTTTGAAAA
This sequence comes from Lophiomys imhausi, assembly GCA_907164525.1. NCBI lineage: Eukaryota > Metazoa > Chordata > Mammalia > Rodentia > Muridae > Lophiomys > Lophiomys imhausi. The sequence goes on from CAJQZJ010032781.1 coordinate 2,323,214, forward strand.
TATTTTTTTTTAAACATTTATTTATTTATTATGTATACAGTATTTGCTCTTCATATATGCCCGGGCAGTAGATCTCAATGTAGATGGCTGTGAGCCACCATGTGGTTGCTGGGAATTGAACTCAGGACCCCTGGAAGAATAAGCAGGTGCTCTTAACCTCTGAGCCATCTCTCCAGCCCTTGAAAATATTTTTGATCTATTCTTAACTTCCAGACACTGTCCAGTCTTGGAAAATCGATGAATGGAATAGCCAGATGATCACGTAAAAGGGCTAGTAAATAAATTCACAGGGAGTATGTCGTTAATGGCTAGAGAAGGTTTCTCCAATGAAGAATGCCCTCAGGCTAGAACCTGAAGGGTGAGCAGGCATTTCCAGGGATCTTTTGGGGAGAATGGAGTACACAGAGTGATTGCCATGGGAAAGAATTAGAATAGGTGGTGAACTGGGGAGGGCTGTGTGGTTGGAATGTTTGAGTGGGGTTTGACTCATGGCTGGCAGTGGATCAAAGCAGACATGGAGGGTAGTTGGAAGAAAGGAGGCAAATAAGTTACCTTGAAGGTTGACAAAAAGCCTAGATTTGTATATGAAAATACTGGCTCTTTCTTAAATATCATTTTCCCTTGTGTGAATTTGGTCCCTACTCTTATCTGTTACATGATCAAGGAAATAGTTTGACACACTCTCTCAGGCAAGCATTAGAAAGTTACCTGCAGGTGGAAATGGCCCGTCATTAATCTTGCTCAGTCCTCTGCTTGTAGAACATTTTGTGTCACACAGACTTTTGCATGCTGGTAATTTCTGGCTTAGATTATTTTATATTCACAACTAATGAGATAGTTTGTGTGCTTGAAAAGGCAAGGTGGGAAAAACAATTACAACTTTGTAATTGACTTCACCTCTCAGTAGCATTCTTTCTGTTCTAGTAGCGTTACTGAAAGCTATTTCTGAGATTGTTACTCAGGATGGACTTTCTCCTCCTAACTATTGTGAATCTCACTATGACTCTTTAAAACACTGCACCATAATTTAACCAGAATTTTGTCACTAGGCATAGCTATGTCTTAATGGTCATTAAATTCCTTCGATTGGAAATCAACTGCAACCCCCCCCCCACCCCGCCCAGGTTTATCCTTTACTTTCTTGGTGACTTCTATTTTGATGATATATTTTTAATTCCCCCTAGAATGTGCTTTTTATATATTTTTTTGATAGAGTGTGGTCCAGCTTCATGCTTTAGTGGCAATAACAGTGGCATCAGCAGTAGAAGTGGATAGATCTGGCTGCGATTCTAATCTACTATTTACTTAGCTGTTTGGTTAGTTATATCAATTTTAAGTTTTATTTCTTCTTGTTTATGAAAAGGATCTAATAACCTCTCACTCATAGGGTTTTGGGATTAACTGAGATGATACAGAATGCCCAGCTCAGAGCCTTGCCCATAGGTTCTTCAGTCTAAGTGCAGACTGCGGCAGATACCCGGAGGACTGTCGTTATGATAGAGGACACCGATTTGAACTGGCTTTTCTTTTATCTTGTCATGCGCCTTTGTGCCCAAGGATGCATTTGTTTCTCACTTTGGGTTAGAAGAAAGGGTTGCTGGGTACAACAAGGATGGCAGTGGTCAGGGAATAGTGGCAGAAGATCACATTGCCTGTATTTGAAGGCTTGACAGCTGGGCTGGGAAGCCCAGGCAAGTCTTTAAGTAAAAGGCTTCAACCTTGAAGAAGAAAGTGTGGCTTGTAACTAAATTATAAACATAACCCAGAGCTGTGGACAAACAAACAAACAGGCAAGGTATCTATCTAAACATTTCTGTGTACCAAGTGACATTACAACTGCTACTACCACAGAGGGGGATAGAGGCCCATAGTGAGGAGAGGGAAGTTTGCAGTCACAGTGCAGTGTGGAAGTTCCACAATGGTGGGGTCAAGGAAGGCAAGGGTACAGGGATCTAAGTGTTTGAAAGAGAGAAACAAAACAACTAACCTCAGGCAAGAACGAAATAAGTTTGACCACCAACAACAAACAGGGGGTAAATTATCAGCCAAGTCTTGAAGAATGGGCTTTGACACACTCTTGTTTTCTGCCCTTAGGAGGGCAAGGATTCAATTGAGTAAGGTAGCAGGTGTTGGAGGAAGGTTTAATACATTGGTTCTAAAAGGCTGATTTCAATGCTGAGATCTGGGTACTGCCCCTTCTGAGGCATTCTCTGATTGGTTAATAAAAGTTGCTGATGGCCAATTAGCTGGGGAGAAAGAGTATAGGAAGGTGGGACTTCCTAAGACAGAAACAGGAACCCTGGGTTTTACACAGAGGAGCTCTTTTTCTGCCAGAAGACAGGGAAGCAGATAGGTGTGTTTGAGAACTCTGGAAGGTACAGTAGGCCACATGGCTGTCTGGGATTAGGTGGTCTGGGTTAACTTAGAGGAGCTAGTTGAGAGCTTGTCCAACTAAGGGCTAAGCATTGAAACATTAAAAGATTTTGGTGTAATTAATTATTGGGAGAAAGGCCACTGCAGGTTTCAGATTGGAAGGCCTATAGACTTCCAGCCACAGGCCTCACAGCAGGCCCCAGCACCTACCCCGCCAGGCCTACAGGCCCCTAAAGCAAGTCAGGTTTGCTGAGCTCCTGTCAGCTTGCTGGTTGCTCCACCGGCCTAATATAACAACTTATAGTTATTGATGATTTAACAGAGTTTAGGTTGCATGTGGTGAAGGCCACCCTTGGTCCAGGGCTTTTTCCCGGGACTAGTCAGGCCTCCAGTTAAAGTGGGTCAGGCCTGCCAGCCTCCCTCCAGTCTCCCGACAGCCTGCTGGCTGCTCTGCTGGCCTAATCTTACAGTTTATACTTATTAATAAATGTAATTGATAACTAAGTTGCAGTTTCAAGAAGGAATGGTGGTGACAGTATCCATGGGATGCTCTTGGAGAACCAGATTCTGCTTAAAAGACAGAGGGCCGCCATGTAATTTATCAGATTCAAAACTTCAGCCTGCCTTCACTGGCTTCAAGCATATTTGTTTTTTTTTTTTTTGTTTTTTTTTTAGCTCGAGACTAGTTACCTCAAGCAGTTGATGTGTAATTTCAGTAGGGTGTAGCCGAGAGCAGCATCAATATTTACCCGCAGAATCATGAAATTATCTACTGACTTTATGGAATTGAGAGATGACAATGAACTACATACTTTTTACTTGAGAATCTCTGGTATATTTGAACAGTTTTGAATCATGGCTATTTTAATTTTTAACTGAAATCCTCATCAAATATCATTTTGGTAGTTGGTGAAATGCAACTCCGAGATACAGCACAGTTATTTATTTTGTCCCTGCTTAGCAATGTTTGGCAGAACAAATACAGCAGGGTTGTGTCTTCCAGCTGCTAATGTAAAAGGGGATACACCCTCCAGGGGAGAGCTGTCCTTCTGGAACTTCTGGTTAATGTTATTCTATCACCTTGTCCTTGAAATGCACTCAGAAGACCCATCGTTGTGAATTTCTGGGTAAAGATACAGCCAAGAGGATAGTGACATTTACCATCTTACTCTGTACCCAAAGTTGCTCAGGTTGATTTCCTAGTAAGGAATCACTTGGGAGTAGGTAGTAACTAACTTGTGTTTCCATTGCGATTTTGGAATTAATGCATTCCATTGTTTTCAAGTGTCATAATTCCAGGAAGGTGACGTTTGTACAGGAAATACACAAAATAAATATTAAAACAAGTGGCATTCATAGGCATTTTAACTTTGTTCTAGCTTTTCTGAGGCCAGCAGAGGCCAGAGTTAATGTGGTGGTGGTGGAGAGGGAGGGGGGTTGAGCAGAGACTCTGGAACTGTTTCCTGTCTCCCCACTGTCTGCTGTTATTGTTCATATCTACACAAGCTGTTGTTAAAGTTCCCAAAGCAGGATAGGTCTTTCCGAATCATCCCGTGAATTGAATTAGTGTTCACTTTTGTACCTTATCTACTGTCTTAAAAAAAAAAAAACTATAACTATTTTCCCCTTCTTAGAACAGGTGGAAACTCCAGAGAAGGGCAAATTGAAATGCTTCTAGAAATTAGTAAAATGTTAATCAAGTTTCATTTTGCTTGGGGGAAATCAAAGTTTGGTGATGTTTCAGTATTCTAATGGCCTTGTTCTTGCCTAATTAATGTGAGTGTTACTCACGTGAAACCAGTGAAGTCAACATAAACTCCACAGCCCAGCAAATACAGAGATTGTGCTGGGCTGGAATTGTCATGGGCAAAAGCAAATATTCAGAAAAGTTGGTATCTTTTGGGAGACAAAGTATGTCTCCTAAAAGGAGTCACTGCTTCTCATCAGAACTATTGTGTTAGGATAATTTTACACTTAGCCACTAACCACTGTTCCCTCCCTTCTCTGGTACTCAATACCAGGCTTGATTGTCATGTAAACAATTTACTAATTTGTAGCATGAATGCAATGCATGGAAAAATGTCAGAGGAAAATGCTGTTACCTTGTTTGTTCTCCTGCTTCAAAACCAGATGGGGACATTCGTGGAAGCCTCGGGTATCTTTTTGCCTTTCCCAGTCTGTCTTCCTTAGTGTCTGTGTCTCAGGAATCGTCCTTCTCCTTTCACAGCTCATTCCTCCTGGAGTTTTAAGACTACCCTCCCCTCCTCCCTGGATTTTTCTCTGATTTACCTCTATAATCATAGTATAGGATAAGCATACTATAATCAATAGACCCAAGAGAACAGAAACAGGGACTTGGTTACCTGTCAGTGGGACTCCCCACCCTAGTGGAACTGCCACGTATGCCTCCTGTGCAAGAGGAAGCTCTTAGATCTCATGTGACTAATAAACTGAGGGGGGCTGATCCACAGAGACACCCCACACCGGAGGCATGGGAAGGGTGGGAGAGGGGGTAGAGGGTGGGTGGAAGGGGCTGGAAGCAGGTGGAGGGAGGGGGTGGCAATGGAGATGTAACAAAGTAATAAATAAATGTTATAAAAAGGAATAGACTTTTGTCTTTGTTTCTTCCACACCCAAAATGAACTCCAGGGGTGCAGTAATTGCTTGTACAGTTGTTGGTAGTATAAACTTATTAGTGGAACACCCATTTTTCTTCATAAAAATAACACACATTGATGCTAAGACTCCATCTGATTCATTTTGAAATCTCTATTATGTTTAAAATTAATTAGGTAGTTAATTTTGTGTGTATGCACATCTATATATGTGTGGGCATGTGGATCCTGGTGCCTAATGGAAGACACAGGACAATTTGAGTGAGTTGGTTTTTCCTTCCACCCTGTGGATGCTGGGACTCTAACTCATGCTGTAGGGTTGGAGGTAAGCACCCTTACCTGCTGAACAGGCTTGCTGACCCAATGCCTATACCTTAAATCATTCTATGGGATATGGTATGTTCTCAAGAAAGTTTACTGAATAAATGAATATTAACCAGGAATGTCCTGATGGACCTCAGCATATTGTAAGAGAATTATTAGCTCTTTGTTATAATTTCAACTCATATTACATAGATGTAGCAAAGCAAAGTTGCTCTTCAGATGATTCTGGGGATAGTGGGCTGAGAGGGTTGCAAAGAAGAGTAATTTTGTGTAAATGTACCACATTACTATTCAGCTGTCAGAAACAAGGAAATCATCCAATTTGTAGCCAAATGGATGGAACTAGAAAAGCTCATCCTGAGTGAGCTAACCCAGACTCAGAAAGATGCACATGGCATCTACTCACTTATAATTGGATTTTAGCCATATAGTACAGGATAACTATCATACAACCAACACATCAAAAGGATCAGGAACATAGACTTTGTTACCTATTAATGGGACAATTTGCCCTAGGGGTGCTACCATGTAGGCCCCCAGTGCAAGAGGAAGCTCTTAGCTGTCATATGACTGTTGAACTGAGAGGGGCTGAAATGTAGGGACACTCTACATTGGAGGAGTGGGATAGGTGGGAAAGGGAGGAGAGGGTTTGAGGGTGGAACTGGGAGAGGTGGAAAGAGGGCACTATGATGGAGATGTAACTTGATGTAATAAATAAACATTATAATAAAAAATGTAGAAAATTAAAAAAAAAAAGAGTAATTTTAAGGGGCTTACAGGTGCGCAGTCCTGAGGTGGTCATTGTAAATCCGGGCATATTCCTGACTCTCAGTTATTAATAAAGACACCTTTCCTTTTCCACGGGATAGAATACAAACTTCAGTTGAAAGTCATTATATTTTCAACCAAATGACCATGGTTTGCTGGCATCTGGGCTGACCTGTTTTAGACAGTTGGAGTAGCATTCAGGAGCAGCCTCTTTGTGTCAGTGCTGATTCGGTAACTAACAGCACATCCCATTTATTCCTAGGGTGGACCGTAGCCTACATCAGTCATCAGCAAGGACAGGATGAAGAATAGAGCTGTCCCTTTCTTAGTGCTGGGCTCAGGCAGACAATGAGATGAGATGATTATTTCTTCCCTATGTATACTTTTTTTCAAGTATCTGTAGGTGTAAACTTTTTCTTCCTCCTTTGCCTAGGGGTTTCCATATATTTTAATTACTGTGAGAAAGTAATTTCTTCTGCCGTGTTGAACATTTTAGAGTCAAATTATACCTGTTATTTCTGCATTAATTAAGATGGTAATTAGTTTAAATTTGCATGTAAATGTTTCTATTCTTCTTTCTATTCTATCCAGGCTTTAAAATAAAAAAATGACCTATCTGTATTTGAATACTACCATAATTTCTATGAATTGGATTTTTCAATAGGAAGATCGTGGGCTTTAAGCTCATATATACTGGTCTCCGGCTGTTTCACTAAAAAGCGAAGCCCTGAGAGGATGTACATACTTAGCATCTCCTGGTTTACAAATGTGGAAAAGAGTTAGAAAAATTACTTGAACGTTTAAAAAGCTCAAAGGCCTTCTTAATAAATGATAAATTATTTTTTCTTAGACAAACATTTCGACCCATAATGAACTTTAATACTGATTCTAACTTTACTTCTACAAAGACTAGTTAATGACTTGTGCTGGTATCAGTAAGTGCAGGAACAATTATCGTGAAGAGTTAAGATTCTGTAGCACTGAAAGTGGAATGTTAGTGATTCAACTTGGTTGCCTGAGAATCATTTTGAGTGTAGTGCAAAGGGTGTGGCAATACAGGTGTGGCAGTATATTCTATTTTCCTGGAGGGGACCTGTTACTGATCCCAGAGTCTCCACTGTAGGCTAACTGTCCATTGAGCATTCAGGGTTTCTCCAGTCTCCCCTTCTTTTTTTTCATGACGGGAGTGCTGGGTTAAAGACACACACCACTGTACTGCACGTGGGTTCTGCCGATCCATACTCAGGTCCTCATGCTTTACAGCAAACACTTTACCCACTGAACCATGTCTCCAGCCCTTGCCTTTCTGCGGAGATAGAGACTTTATTCAGTTATTACAGAACGACATTGATGTCACATGATGGCTCTGCCCTCAGCCCCTCTGCAGACTCATCACCACAAAGGAAAAATATCCCTCAGATGAAACCTCTGGTGGTTTGATCAAGTTGCTGGGTCTGCGTATTTGTTCCACATAAAAGCAGAGAAAAGACAATTTGTGCTTTTAAGGTACTCACAGTATTGGGGCATTAAACCTCTGCCACATATTTGCTTCAGTTTCTTCTCATTGCCTTCAGATGTCTGTAATGACACAGTCTGTACACTTTGTGTTGAATCATTGTTTTTACAAAATGCTTCCCGGGATCTGCAGCAGTGGCCTTTGTCCCTGTCCGCCCCATCCCCCCTCTGCACTTTCTGTGCAGACTATTTACTCCTGGGCTTCTAGATGCTTTTCTTTTACTCCTCCATCAGGAAGCATATGAGAGTTTTACATGACCGAGTTTCTGTTTAAAGTTCATCTAGTTATATTAAGAAGTCCATATGCAGGAGCACGTGGTTTTAGGGTATAGAATATTAGCTTAGAAGTTAATTCTATAAGAACTTTTAAGTCAAAGAAGGAATTTAGAAAGTAGCATGGACTATGTGTGTTGCTTTATTTTCTTCATGCTATAGTTCTTGAGGACCACAGCTGTGTCTGGCAGGTGCTTTTCAGTTACACAGGGAAGCACATTTGTCAATAAGAAGGCATCCGTCATCAATGAAATGAGATTTCTTTTGACATGGCGTGAAAATTTCAGGGAAAAAATGAACACTGTTAGACTCCATCTATCCATCCATCTCAGCTACACTGTGAAGCAAATTTGTCAGTAAGAAGATATCAGGCATCAGTGACATGAGATTTCTTTTGGCATGGAGTGAGAACGTTCCTAGAAAAAAAGAACACTGGATGGATCTAGAAAAGCTCATCCTAGGTGAGCTGACTCAGTCCCAGAAAGATAAACATGGTATGTATTCCCTTATAAATAGTTATTAACCATACATCACAGGATAACTATCCTACAACTCACAGACCCAAATAGAGAGGAACCTATCATATCTATCCTAGGAAAAATTTCACCTACCAGTGAGTCACGGAATCTGCTGCAGGTTAGTGGAACACCTTACCCTAGATGGTGTGCCTTATCAAGCCCCAGTACAAGTGGAAGCTCTTGGCCCTCACATGACTGAAGATCTGAGGGAGTATGATGTGTGAGAACCCACCTCATCTGAGGAGAAAGAGAGTACCAAGTAGAGGAATAAAGACAGAGGGAGGGAAAGGAGGGAGGGAGGGAGGGAAGGAGGGGCCAGGAGGGGAGGAGGGAGGAAACTATGTTCTAGAAGTAACTTGAGAAAACAAAATAATACTTTTTAAGAAAAGAGTTAATAAGGTTAACAAATATACTAAAAATAGAATATAAAAATTTCAAAATATAAGTTACCAAAGGTATACTTGCCTTACTGGCATGGAAGGAAAATGGCCTTAATTTCAGATTAGAATGTTAGACTGCAGGTGGCCACACAGCTTACACAAACTTGATAGCAGCTTAAAAGGTTTTTTTTTTTTTTGTAGATATAAAGTATATTTTCATAGTTTGACATTAAAAAGGAAGTAAGAGGTTTAAAATACTGTAAATAAATTAAAGGTTACTGCAGTTCAACCTGGTTTTCTAAACCTCCAAGAGTTCAAAAAAATTGGAGCTAAGGTAAAATATATGAAATGTGTGGTGTTAGCCTCCAGCAGAGACAGGAGGATCACTATAGAGTTAGTTGTCTTATAAATTCTAGAGTTACAAGGAACAGGGTGGTGATGGTGCACATCCTTAATCCCATCATTTGAGAAGGATACACCCCTAAACCCAACACACTAGAGACAGACACCTGCATATCTCGGAGTACAAGATCAGCCTGACACAAAGCAAGCTGTAAATAGAGAAAAACTTTAATCCAGGAGTGGTGGTGCACATCTTTAATCCCATCAGTTGTGAAGCACATGCCTTTGATCCGAATACTTAGACTGCAGAGACAGGTACATAGGATTTGGAAAGATTTAAGTTTAAAAGCTGTTCACAAAAGGCATGCTGAAATTCTAATCGAATTGTCCTTTGAGATCTCAAAATATATACACTTAAAGGTTTGTTTAGTTCCAAAATATCAAAATAATTTCTTTTTTAATCTCAGTTGAAAGATAATACTTTTTGTATTGTCAAAAAACTGAATTGGATCCAGGAAAAATATTACCTGACCCCCCCAAAAAAAAAGTAGTGTCCCAGAGTTAGGATTCGGGCAGGGCTCTGTTCTTATCTTTCCAGGAGATTTAAAGCATCCATCCAAGGAATCCAGGGACAACTGGACAACTGAAACCTCAGAAGAAAACAGATCAGATACCAAAGAAGACAAATAGCCCAGATGATCCAGCCTTGTAGACTTCCTCAATAGCTGTTTCCTCAAAAGTCTACAACCACAACAACTCAAAATCTCTAAGATCGTTCAGCTCCACAGACTGCCCCAGCCAGAACTCCAGTAAAGCCCTGAAGTTCAGCTTCTGTCTACAAACTTCTTAGGACATCTAAATAGCTGAGCACAAAAGGACTGAACATCAAATGATTCTATTAACATGCTTAACCATTTTCCATTCTTATTTGGGCCCCAAGCAGGTTTACTACATCCCAAATCAGCAAGAAGTCATTTTAAGAGAGCGACGTCCCATCTCCAGAAGGTGGGGTGGGTGATTTTCCTCCTTTTGGTCATTTGATGGGTTATAGATACTTCTTGTTATTTAGGGGGAGAGATTACAAACTGGTAAATGGTCTTGTTAAATAGATTTTGGAGGTTAGACCTTGGGACTTCTCTCATTTTCTTTTCTGTATCCTTCTTTCTCTCCTATGTAGGGGTGAAAAGACTTGAGAAAAAATAGGATATAGACATAAGAATGATAAAGAAAAAAGGACAGATTATTGAAAATGCTCTTATATCTTTGTATATTGATACAAAATTAAGATTATATTTGGCTAAATTGGTATTGACCTTTGTATATTGATGCAAAATTAAGATTATATTGGGTTTCATAGGTATTGATCTTTGTATATTGATACAAAATTAAGATTATATTTGGCCACATTGGTATTGATCTTTGTATATTGATACAAAATTAAGGTTAACTCTTTTTAAGGTATTGTGCCTAGGTAACGCTTAAAAATGAAGTGTGAAATTTTGGCTTTTTATTAGCAACTGTCATAAACTGTTTAGGATAATTAAGAAATACAAACTAATAGTCGTTCAAGCTTGTCATTTTGTTAGCTACTAGGGAAGTCTATCACAGTTATTTTCTTTTTTTCCAATTAACTCTTTTTTTCTTTATTTTTTATTTCTTCAAGTTACATCTCAATCACAGTCCCCTCCCTATTCCCCCTCCAGCCCCACCCTCTTCCCTTTTTTTTTAAGTTTAAGGTATATCTTATTTCCCCCTACAGTTTCCCCTTTCAGTCCAACAAATAGCTCTTTCTCTTATAATAATAAATACAATACAAAACAACAGAGGTAATTAGGCCACAGTTATGAGGGTTATATGGCTTAGCGTACATTCCCAATGTCCAGTCCATATGTATTTGGCACCTGACTTTAACATTCTACTATCTAACCATCTCCATGAGTTTAAAGTTCTATATCTAACTCAACATTCATACTAACTTGCAACACAATTTTAAAAGCATCTTCTTAGATGTATAACACTCTCTTGACTCCTAAACAACTCAAAATTTAATTATGAGACTCTAGCTATCTGTTCTTCAACCACCTCAGAGACCTGAGAGGGATAAATATATCTGATTTTATAGGAAGTACAGGGCCTGCAGCTTCCAAAACTAAGAAATGACATACCAGTGGCTGCCTGGACAGTTCCCATTTTCTCTCCATACATTATAGCATCGATCTTCAGTCGTTTGGCCCCATTTCTCTGACAGACATTTTTGTAGAGCAGGAATTATGAAGGACTTGCCTACCCTGTCTTGGCGGAGCTAGGCTGTCGACTTACCTGCTTCCAGGTTTTGTCCTTTTTGGACATCATTCTGTCTACAGTTGGGGCAAGGGGCTTTTCCTACCAAGAGATAGGCTTGCGATTAATTCAATCATCTCCCACTAGAGATTCTTCGATGCTCATCTTCCACTTGGGGTAGAATAAGGGGTGCTGTCAGGAGTTGATATGTCTCGATATAAAAAAAATCTAAAGTTATGAAAACATCTTTGAATGCCATATTCTGCAGATCTCTTGAGGTTTTTGAAGAGTCCCTATCTATCTCTTATATTAGGGTAAGCAGATGTTGCTTGTCTCTTAGCAGCTTTATTTCTGATTAACTTAGAAAATAACTATAATAGGCTGTCATAGTACCTAACAAAATGACCGGCTTGCATAACTATTAGTTTGCATTTCTTAATTATCCTAAACAGTTTATGACAATTAGTAGTAAAAGGCCGAAACATCACATTTCATTTTTTTTTCTTTACCTTCTAACCCTTCCATCCCATTTCTCTGGGGTGGGGTGTCCTTATATAACAGTCCCTCATCTCAGTTGAGAGGTCGTATGAGGGCCAAGAGCCTCCTCATTCATTGGGGGTCTACGAGGCAGTACCATGAGTGAAAAGTGTCTCATTGCCTGGGAGAGAGAACTAAAAAACAAACCAACAAATAAGCAGAAAAAGAGATAAAAAAGACTAAAAAATAGAAAAAAAAGTTAATCAGAAATCAAGTTGCTAAGAGACAAGGAACATTTGCTTATCCACATATAAGGAAATAGATAGATGGTCTTCAAAACCCTCAAGAGATCTGCAGAATATGGCATTCAAAGATGTTTTCTTAACTTAAGATTTTTTTGATATCAAGTCAAGTCAGCTCCTGACAGCACCCCCTATTCTACTCCAAGTAGAAGATGAGCATCGAAGAATCTCCAATTGGAGATGGCTGAATTAGTGGCAAGCCTATCTCTTGGGAAGAAAAATCCCTTGCTTCAACTGTAGACAGAATGCTGTCCAAACAGAACAAAACTTGGAAGCAGGTAAGTCGACAGCCTAGCTCCGCCAAGACAGGGTAGACAAGTCCTTCATAATTCCTGCTTTACAATCAATGTCTGCCAGAGAAATGGGGCCAAACAGCTGAAGATTGATGCTGTAATGTATGGAGAGAAATTGGTAACTGTCTAGGCAGCCACTGGTATGTCATTTCTTAGTTTTGGAAGCTGCTGGCCCTGCACTTCCTGTATAATCAGATATATTTATCCCTCTCAGGTCTCTGATGTGGTAGGTTTAGTGTTAGCATATATAGCATAGGGAACTTGGAATAAGGCTGGACTTTTAAGATAAAAGACTTATATCTGAAGTGACAGGTCCTTGGGAACTTGCCAAGGACCAGAACCTCTTTGATATTAGGGCTAGGAACAGGACATGCTCCCTGAGGTGCCTGCCCTCAGGAGGTCTGCTGTCATTTCACAGCTCTCTGCAAAAAGCATCTGAATGACATGCCCAGAGGCACATGCACATATCTGCGGACCACCTGTGAATTCACGACCCTCTGCAAAAAGCTTTTTTGAAAAAGACTGAGCCCAGGGACCTAACTTTAAAAGTGCACAAAAGCTTCTGCAGGCAGGTGAAGATATATAAGGCAGGATTCATGTGCACAGTGGGCGGGCTCTCTCTCCTGTTCCTGACTTGCTCAACAACATTTTCCTCCACAGGCAGAAAAACATGCATCATAATGTCATCAGAAAGTTTCACCTTCTGATATTGACCCATTTCAGGGAGAGGAGATGGATTCTCCCTGAGATTTGGGAGTGCTTAGAAGTGGAGCTCAGGGACATGAGGCCTTTGCAGGCCTTAAGCATCTGAATAGGTGAGCTGCCTGGGAAACTTTCATATGTTAATTGGTCTTTTTTTTATTTATATAAGTACTTTATTTTTTTTTTCTTCAAGTTACATCTCAGTCACAAACCCTTCCCTATTCCCCCTTCCTGTCCCACCCTTCCCACCTCTTACCCCCAACAGCTTCCCTTTTCAATCTAACAAATGGTTCTTTCTCTTATAACAGTAAATTCTATACAAAACAGCAGAATTAAATATGCCACATTTATGAGAGTTAAATGGCCCAGTATACCTTCCCAATGTCCAGTTCATATATATTTGGCCCCTGACTTTAACCTTCTATCTTCTAACCATCTCCATGAGTTTAAAGTTCTATAACTGATTTAGCTTTCATACTAACTTGCATCACTATTATAACCATCTTCTAGATCTAGAACGCCCTCTTGATTCCTAAACAACTCAAAATTTAGCTATGAGACTCAAGCTGTCTATTCTTCAACCACCTCAGAGAGCTGAGAAGGATAAATATATCTGATTACATAGGAAGTACAGGGTCTGCAGCTTCCAATACTAAGAAATGACAAACCAGTGACTACCTGGACAGTTCCCATTTTCTCTCCATACATTCCAGCTTCAGTCTTCAGCCTTTTGGTCCTGTTTCTCTGACAGACATTTATTGTAGAGCAGGGATTATGAAGGACTAACCTACCCTGTCTTGGCAGAGCTAGGCTGTCGACTTCCCTGCTACCAAGTTTTGTCCTTTTTGGACAGCAGTCTGTCTGCAGTTGAAGCAAGGAGTTTTTACATGCCAGTAAATTAGGCTTGCCACTAATTCAACCATCTCACACTGGAGATTCTTCGATTCCTATCTTCTACTTGGAGTAGAATAGGGGGTGCTGTCAGGAGCTGATATGTCACGATATCAAAAAAAAATCTTAATTTAAGACCACATCTTTGAATGCCATATTCTGCAGATCTCTTGGGGTTTTTGAAGATGCCCTATCTATCTCTTGTATTTAGATAAGCAAATGTTGCTTGTCTCTTAACAACTTGATTACTGAGTAGCTTAGAGAATATCTGTGATAGACTGTCATTAGTAGCTAACAAGGTGACATGCATGCATGACTAGGAGTTTGTTTTTCTTAACTATCCTAAACAGTTTAAGATGGTTGGTATCAAGAGGCCAGAGCTTCACATTTCATTTTTAAGTATCTCTAGGTACGATACCATTAGGAAGTGTTACCTTTAATTTTCTATCAATATACAAAGATCTATTCAAATGTGGCTAAATATACTCTTAATTTTGTATCAATATACAAAGATCAATACCTATGTGGCCCAATACAATCTTAATATTGCATCAATATACAAGGGTCAATACCATTGTGGCCAACTATAATCTTAATTTTGTATCAATATACAAATATCAATACCGACATAGTCCAATACAATCTTATTTTTGCACAATAAACAATGGTCAATACCACTTTAGCCAAATATACTACTAATTTTATATCAATATACAGAGGTTTAAGGGCATATTCAATAATCTGACCCTTCTTCTTGGTCCTTCCTGTGCTATGTCTATGTCTCAATTTTTCTCAAGTCTGTGCATTCCTACATAGGAGATAAAGAAGGATACAGAAAAGGGAAAGAAGGAATACCCTGGGTCTAACCTCCAAAACCCATTAAACAGGACCATTTAACAACTTGTAATCTCTTCCCCTAAATAACAGAGTTTTCAATTGTCCTTCAATAACCAAAAAAGGGGAGGGGCGGAGAAACACCCTCCCCACCCTCTGGGTATGGGATGTCACTCTCTTAAAATGACTTCCTGCTGATTTGGATCGTAGTAAACCTGTTTGGGGCCCGAACCAAAATGGAAAAATGGTTAAAAATGTTAGTACAATCCTTTTATGTTCAGTCCTTCTGTTCTCAGCTGTTTTGATGTCCTAAGGAGTTTGTAGGCAGAAGCTGAACTTCCAGGCTTTACTGAGGTCTGTCTGGGGCATTGTGCAGAGCTGAACGGTCTTAGCGATATTGAATTGTTGTGGTTGTAGGCTTTTGATGGAGACAGCTATTGAGAGAGTCTGTCAGGCTGAATCAACTGGGTCACTCGTCTTCTTTTGGTGTCTGATTCTGTTTTCTGCTGAGGTGTCCATTGTCCAGTTGTCCCTGGGTTCCTTGAATGGATGCTTTGGTTCTCCTGGAAAGATAAGAACAGAGCCCTGCCCTAATCCTCACTCAGGGACAATCACCCTCTTTTTTTTGGGGGGGGGGTAGGTAATATTTCTCCTGAAGCAAATTTGGTGTGTTGACAATATATAAAGTGTTATCTTTCAATCTGGTTTAAAGAAGAAATTATTTTGTTATTTTGGAGCTAAACCAGCTTTAGTGTATATATTTTGAGATCTTGAAGGACAATTTGTTCGTATTGAGTGGGCCTTTTGTAAGTAACTTTTAAGCTTAGGTCCTTCCAAATCCTATGTGTGTGTCTCTGCATTCTAATTATTGGGATCTGAGACCTGTGGTTCCCATCTGAAGGGATTAAAGATGTGTTCCACCACTCCTGGATCAAAGTTTTTCTCTATTTAGAGTTTGTTTTGTATCAGGCTGACCTTGAGCTCTGAGACACCTGTTTCTGTCTCTAGTGTGTTGGGGTTAAGGGTGTACTCTTCTTGAATGATGGGATTAAGGGTGTGTACCCTCACCACCCTGTTCCGTATAACTCTAGAATTTATAAGTCCACTAACTCTATGGTGCTCCTCCCTTCTCTGCTAAAGTTAAAGGAGGGGCCGAAGCCCCACGCATCCACGGCAAAGCAGCTAGGGAGGGAGGCCGGCCCAGGTGGTGGGAGGGGCCGAAGCTCCACCCACCCATGACGGAGCAGATAGGGAGGGAAGCGGCCAGGCCTGTGGTGGAGAAGCCTAGTGGGAAACCAGAAGCCAGGGGACCATAGCTGTATTCTGGTAAACCCAGACATATTAGGTGTGGAGCCAGGCCCTGTCAGCCTCCGTGACGACAAACAAAGCCCATAAAATCTGTGCCTGGGCAAACAGGTCCATACCATCAGAACCATTACAGGCTGATCACTCAGTGTGAAACATAGAGAAGTCTGAACTGGGAGCAGTGAAACAATCCCGGACCATTACTCACTACCTGGGAATAGGCTGCACCAGCTCACAGCGCTTCAGGCTATTAAAACCACAGTGACCCTGAGATTCCCCTGTAAGCAACGACAGATAGCCAAACAATTCAACTCCTTCACCAAAGCATCCCCTGTGGATCCAAGCACAGAAAACGACAAGAACAGACAGCTAAACACACCCACATGGCCAAAGGTTCAAGAAAAAATAGAAATCAAGGAAATATGACTCCAACAAAGCAGAATTATCCTAGCTCATCCAATTCGGATGACCTCAAACCAACAGTAACACATGAAAACGATGACAATTCTGCATTATGGAAAGTGATAGAGTCCCTTCAAGAAGAACTTAAATCTATGAAGGAATTCAAAGAAGCCACAATTTTATAAGCCAAAACATTGAACAACACCATTAAGGATCTCCAAGCCAAGGTGACAGAGCTTGAACAGGAAAAGGACAAAGCAATGAAAGATTTTCATACAAAAACAAGCAAGCTGGAGAAGGAAATGTACAAAACGAACAATACCATACAAGACATGAAAATAGAAATAGAAACAATAAAGAAAACACAGTCAGAGTTAAAAGAGGAAGTGGAGAACCAAGGGAAGAGAACAGGAACTACAGATGTGAGTATCAACAATAGGATGCAAGAGATGGAAGACAGGATCTCAGGCATGGAAGATTCGATGGAAGAAATCAGTACAACATCCAAAGAAAATGAGAAGGCTAAAAAATCTCTCACCCACAACATCCAAGAAATCAAGGACTCAATGAAAGATGGAACCTAAGAATCATAGACAGAGAGGAAAGAGAAGCCTCCCGACTCCAAGGTCCAGGAAATATCTTCAACAAAATCATAGAAGAAAACTTCCCAAACCTGAAAAAAGAGATGCCAATAAAAATCCTAGAGGCTTACAGAACACCGAACAGATTAGATCAGAAAAGAAACTCCTCTCGCCACACAATAATTGAAACACCGAATGTACAGAACAAAGAAAGAATATTAAAAGCTGTAAGAGAAAAAGGTCAAGTCACATACAATGGCAGACCCATCAGAATTACACCTGACTTCTCCTCAGAAACTTTAAAAGCTAGAAGGGCCTGGACAGATATCCTACAAGTCCTGAGAGATCATAGGTGCCCAGCCAGACTAGTATACTCAGCAAAACTCTCTATCAACATAGATGGAGAAAACAAGATATTCCATGACAAAATCAAATTTAAACAATATCTCCCCAGAAACCCAGCCCTACAGAAAATCCTAGAAGGAAAATTCCATCCCAGAGAAGAAAACTTCACCCAAGAAAACAAAGGGAATAGAAAACCCCTCAGCAACTAAACCAAAAGAGGCACAGGACCATCTCCTATACCAAACTAATGGGAAACAACAACCCCAGGTCACTAATATCCATCAACATCAATGGACTCAACTCCCCAATAAAAAGACACAGGTTTACAGAGTGGATCCGGAAGCAAGACCCGTCCTTTTGCTGCATACAAGAAACACATCTCACTACCAAAGATAGACACTACCTCAGAGTAAAGGGCTGGGAAAAGGTTTTCCAAGCAAATGGATCCAGGAAGCAAGCTGGAGTAGCCATCCTAATATCAAACAAAACAGACTTCCAACTGAAGTTAATGAAGAAAGACAAAGAAGGGCACTATATACTCATTAAAGGGAATATTCATCAAGAGGAAATCTCAATACTGAACATCTATGCCCCAAATACAAAGGCACCTACTTTTGTAAAAGAAACACTTTTAAATCTTAAATCGCACATCGATCACAACACATTAGTAGTGGGAGACTTCAACACCCCACTCACAACAATGGACAGATCATCAAGACTGAGGCCAAACAGAGAAATATTGAGTCTAACAGAGATCATGAAACAAATGGACCTAACAGATATCTACAGAACGTTTCACCCAAACACAAAGGAATACACCTTTTTTTTTTTTGTTAATTGGTCTTAAGACCACGAAGGAAGCAAGGAAAATTTAGAGACTTTAAGAGACTTTAAAACTGAAAAATTGTTTGATGACCAGCCATCCATCAGGACCCACACTCAGAGAAAAATAACCTTTTGAAAAACCTTAGGTTAATGTTAAATGTTTCTATTATAGATACTAACAAGTTTTAGGTGTTAGGTTTCAGAGATAGGGTTTGGGTTTAGGATAATGGAATTTTATAGACAATTGTTAGGTAATTGTTAAGTATTAATAAATATATGTGTGATAAATAAAAATTTACTGTTATACTCTGATGTGGTTGAAGACTAGATAGCTAGAGTCTCACTGTTAAATTTTGAGTTGTTTAGGAATTAAGAGGGTGTTCTGGATCTAAGAAGATGTTTTTAAAATTGGGATGCAAGTTAGGATGGAAGCTCAGTTGGATATAAAACTTTAAACTCATAGAGATGGTTAGATAGTAGGATGTTAAGTCAGGTGCCAAATACATATGGACTGGATATTGGGAATGTATGCTGAGCCATATAGCTCTCATAATTGTGGCCTAATTTTTTTCTGTTGTTTTGTATTGTATTTGTTGTTATAAGAGAAAGAGCCATTTGTTGGACTGAAAGGGGGAGCTGTTGAGGGGGAAAAAGATATACCTTAAACTTAAATAAAAAAGGAAGTGGATGGGGGTGTTGAGGAGGAAGAGGGTGGGAGGGTGGGACTGGAGGGGGGTGTAGGGAGGGGATTGCCATTGAGATATAACTTGAAGAAATAAAAAATAAATTAAAAAAAGGAAGAAAAAAAAACGAAAAAAGAACACTATTGGACTCTATCGGTCCACTTGTTCATTCACTCATCCATTCATCTATCCACCCTCTTACTTTGAAAATACTTTATGAGCACCATTTAAATGCCCAACACTCTGGTAGACACTAGGAGAGAGTAGTAAACACTATTGGCTTTACTCTTGTGGTACTTATAATCTGCAAGAGAAGGACTAAGAAGTCTTAGGTATGAAACAGTTCAGTGCTTGTAGAGAAAGCACTGATTGCTGTGACATAGTTGAGGAGTACTCAGTCTTATTTCAGTCTTTAGAGAGTGTTCACATGCAAATACCCCTCATGAGCCTCTCCAACATTTGTTCAACAAGCACAGCAAGGGTCATTCTCATTTTTAGATGATGAATAGTTTTGAAAAGACCTGGGAGACCCAAGTTCCTATAGACTGAGTCTAAGTGCAGTGTGTTTCCCACTGCTCCTCACTGCAGCTGGGCAGCAGGAAGTATGAGGCTTGTGGCCCTTCTGCATCTGCTTCCAGTCTTTGTGGTGCCATCATCTCAAGTCCTTCAACTCACATTTAGATCAATGAACTAATTCTTTGCCACTGCCGAACGTCTGGGAGCAAAGAGAATGCTCTGGTTAGCACCACACTAAGTATTCTTTATCTTGGGCTGGTGATCCAACCTCTGCAATTAGTAAAGGTACCAGGGGTTCTTACAAGTTGATAAAGAAACCACAGACACTCTGGCCTGAAGTCTAACTTGGATGAGCACGGTGAGGCAGTCTGCTAGTTTATCTACTTTCTTGCCGTATAAATTGGAAATCAGAGTCTCCAAAGATAAAATAACCTGTATACCACAGAACCCAATAGCTAAGGCTTAGAAAATATTGTGGAAGACAGGGTAGAAAGAATGTAAGAGCCAGAGGATCAGAATGTCTGCTGCAAGATTGTGCCTTTTGTATATGAAAGGGAATCTGTACTCCAAAGTCTCAGCAATACGGTCACCTAAACAAGATCTGAACAATGGCAACACCAGCTAATATACGCCATATGGATGGGGCAGTTCTCACAGGATCCTACCCAGAAATGAAATCTGCAGGCAATTAATGACTTCTGAGAGAGGAAGAATCAGTCTTCCCCAGGGATGGTCCCTCCAACTGGTTATCGAATGTCAAGTAGCCAACCCTAAAAACATATGCACATAAACACCAGTAAAAGGACTCAGTAGATTATATATGCTACATACATATACATATACACATACATATTAATTTAAAAAAAGGAAGAAAAAAGAAAAAAGAACACTATTGGACGCTATCAGTCCACATGTTCCTTCACTCATCCGTCCATCTATCCGCCCTCCATATGTATGTATGTATATGTATATATATAATTTATAATGTATATTAAATAATAATGAATGGGGAAGGGACATGGGAGAAGTTGGAAGAAAGAAAGGGGGGAGAATGACATGATATAATACAGCACACATATATAAAATTAAAAAAGAGTAATAAAAAGGAGAAAACAATTTTAAAATGGCTAGAGTTCCATTTTTTTCTATGTCATATCACCGAGTTGAGTGGAAAGCAAAAACTACTGAATGACAGACAGAAAAATTCCCTTTCTTATTTTATACATCCAACTACTTAATATACTCTGATTGTTCCAGGATTGTTTCTCTTTTCTTGTAAAATTGTTTTATTCCATTGGACATTTCCAAGTGATGTTAGAGTCTTCAAGTGAGAAGAAGCGGGGTGGCATTGAGGTGGGGTCCTTGCTCTGCTGAGGAGGTAGACAGCCTTCAAGTGAGAAGAAGTGTGTTGGGGTAGTGTTAAGCATTCTAAATGTTAATTAATTGGTCCTGCATGCTGTCTGTTTCTTACATTGACTCTGATTGGTTAAATAAAATGCCGAGGTCTGAGATTGGGCAAAGACAGAGAAAGGTGGGACTTCCTGGGATTAGAGCAGGAAGCCTGCGTTTTAGACATTTCAGTCTAAAACATTCCAGCCAGCAGCAGGAAGAAGAAAGGATCCCAGCCAGGAGCAGCAGGAAGGAGGCACACACCATGGATTAGAAAAAGGAATCTCATTACACATGGTCAGGAACATCAGCATATCGTGGAGAATGGCAGTCCAAGGGGACGTATGTATATATGGGGTCATATTTGGGTAATAGAATTAAGAGCTAGCTTAGATGGGCTAGGATTGCACAATTCAGGCCAAGGCTTGTTAAAATCCATGTGGTGTCTCTGTGTGATCATTTATAATGGATGGTTAAGGATTAGCCACCAAACCCAATTAACAATAATATAAATACTGGATACATAGTTTAATTAGCCATATAATTTTTTAACAGAAGTGGGGTGGCATCATGTGGGGTCCTGGCTTCTCTGCTGAGGAGGTAGACAGCCTTCAAGTGAGAAGTGGGGTGGCATCGGGTGGGGTCTTGGCTGCTCTGCTGAGGAGGCAGACAGCCTTCAAGTGAGAAGAAGTGGGGTGGCATCAGGTGGGGTCCTGGCTGCTCTGCTGAGGACGTAGACAGCTCATGTTATTTCAGCATTTTCATTGTTGTGTTAATCTGGGAAATGCATAGACGGCTTGAGTTTATGTTTCTTCGTAGGGTAGTTGTGAGGATTAAAGATGTGCAGTACAGCTAATATATATTCAGCAC
Source organism: Lophiomys imhausi (assembly GCA_907164525.1). NCBI lineage: Eukaryota > Metazoa > Chordata > Mammalia > Rodentia > Muridae > Lophiomys > Lophiomys imhausi. Next base: position 2,345,017 of record CAJQZJ010032781.1, read on the forward strand.
AAAAATATCCCTCAGTAAACCTGGTGCTAAAACCTCTTTCTGGAACTCACTGCAAACTCCAGCCTCTTTCTCTAAGTATCAGATTCTCTGGACTTTTACCATTAGTTTACATTTCTTATTTTATCCTCTTCACACTGAAGCTTTTAGGATTACTTAATCCATAAATGCTCAGTAATTATAATTTATAGTCTAGGTGTATAGATAAGAAATGGGAAACATGAGGCCAGGTATGGTGGTGCATGTCTCTAATCTCAGCACTTGGGAGGCAGAGGCAGGCGGTTATTTGAATTTGAAGCCAGCCTGGTCTACAGAGCAAGTTCAAGAGTAACTAGGGTTACACAGAGAAACCCTGTCCTGAGAAACCAAACACCAAACCAAACACCAACACAACATCACCAAAAATCCAAACAAACCAAGGGATAACAGGGACATGAGTACCATGTACAAATAATGATTTAAATAATCTATGCTGTGGGATTTCAGATAAAGAGAATGTAAACATGAGCTGTGGTTTTTTTGAGGATTTGAGTGCAAACAATGACTAGATTTAACTGAATGGACTGGGTTGGATTCTGAAGACCTACCTAGGTAGGGGTGGTGAACAGGGGCTGAAAAATACTAGATTTCAGATATTCATGAGTAAACGTGGTACTCAAGGAGTTAGGAAAATAGGTTCAGAAACTGGGTGACTGAGATACAGTGTACATGATTCAGGGGTTAAATGCATTCTGATCTTAGGACAATATTTCCCAAGGTTCACCTGCATCAAAACACCTACGAGCCTGAAAGTAAGTGTAGAGAACTGGATTATCTGGGCTTAGATTCTGAGGGTATATATGCAGTAGGAACCTTATGGAATTCTGGGTACTTTAAAGACTTCTGGAAGATTCATCTGAGAAGCCAGATCTCATAGAGTCCTGAAGCAATGAATTATGTGAAGAAGTTGGCCTTTCTTCATTCCATGAAGTGGATCTGGTAGGAAATCTCATTTAAAAGAAAATGAAATATGGGTGCACTGTCTGATAGCAACTTGGAAAGCTCATCTTTAAAAAGGGTGGAGATGCTCAGAACAGGAATCAAGCAGAAGAATTACAAAGAAAATAAATGGAGCAGAGAGACTCAGGGTCGGGCAGAGCAGTTGCAGAAATGGCAGCAGTGTCTACCCATGTTTGTTCCCTTCGATGAGACTGTGGATCACTGATTGCTGGCTTTGTACACTCAGTACCTTTGTTTCTTTGCATTGTTGCAAAATAGGCTTTCCAGTGTCCCTCAGTAAATTAATAAGTGTGTGTCAGCCTTAACCAGTGGTGGTGTGATTTGATCTTGAGCTCTAGAGTATGGACTGGACTTTTTGAAAGTCTCTTTTCTTTGCTATCTTTGGTCCTGAGAGTTGGAACTAGGGGTGCATTTTAGTTTTAAAATGGCGTGAGGCAGGGATGAGGATTGCTCAAAACATGGATTGAATCTAGAGGCAGGAATCTTTGTTGCCATCTAGCAAAAGGTGTACTTTCAGTCTGAAGTCAAGATGTACTTTGAATGAGTCAGTTGAGTTAAACACCACACACTAAGGAGTCTTCATGCACTCCAGCATATCAGACAACCCAATGGTAAGTAAGACACAGTTCCTGCCCTGGAGGAGACCAAGGGGTAAATATTGCCCCGTGTGAAATGAAAGTAGAAGGGGAATATGGGGAGCATAGGGGTACAAGGGTCAGGGTTCTGGAGGATGGGGAAGGGAACAGCAGAGGGAAAGTCAACTAAATTTCAGAATGGATGAAAATGCAGCAAGGAAACCTGCTACTTTTTAAGATAACTAAATATAAAAGTAGATATAAAATAAAATGTATTATTCTAGGTAATGCTGAAGAGGGCATTATCTAAGGAATTGAAGAGAATAGGGAACTTAAAAATGTTTTCTTAAGAAAATGTCTAGTTTTTCTCTAGCTGAGGCAAGGGAGGGCTTTTGGTGGAGAAAAAGCTGAGCAAGAGGACCCTGTGAGATGGTGGATGGAGGTGGCTTGGCAAGTGGCCTTGCTGGTCTGTTGGGTGAGGCCACAGGATGACTCACAGGCAGCCAGTGCTGGACCTCATGGATCTGGTTAACAAGGCAGATGTTATTCTACAACCATTTGTGTTTGTTCTTTGCATAACACAATTATGTAATTATGTGTAGAAAGAGGATTTAGGTCAGAAGGTACAGGAAGGCCTGGAGAAGGACAAGGGCTGGCAGGGATCTGGAAGGAGGCTGAGTAAGTAAAAGTTAATTAAATGCATTCCTGATGAGGTATTAATGATGACTCACAGGCTAAGACTGACAGTCCAATGGACCAGTTGGCCCTGGAATAGGCTGTTCCTCACCTGCAATAGCTGTGACTTTTAAAGACAGGTTTTCCAGGCCTCTGCTACAGGCACCTTGGGTTGTTATTTTAGTTTTCTTTTTGCTATGATAAAATACTCGAGAAGACACACGTTGAGGGAGGATGAACTCGTATCTGCTTATAGTTTGAGGGAGTGTGGTCCATCACGGTGAGGAAGACATGGCAGCAGGCAGAGAAAGCATATGGCAGGAGTGGAAAGCTGGCTGGTAACATTACATTTTCAGTCCAGAATCAGGGTGAACAGGAGGTGGGGCCAGGCTATTCAACCTCACAGCCCACCTCTACTGATCTACTTCTTCCAGTTAGACTGCACATAGAGATTCCAACAACCTTCCCAAACAGTGCCAGCAGGTGAGGACCAAGGGTTCAAACACATGAGCATGTGGGAGAGAGTTCACATCCAAATCACAATGGTTTTCAGTTGTCTGTTCCCCCTATACCTATAGCGGGTTGTCACTAGCTGACCTGCTCTAAACTGGCATGTAGCTCTGTGACCTGGATATAGGTTTCTTTATGATTTAAATATTTTTAAAATGTAGTTTGTTTTTGTGGTAAGTGTAAAATATAAGGGCTACTACTACCCTCTTAGCAAAGCCTAAGGGGACACCTACTGAAATTCCCACCTTGCATAGCTGACATCTCATCCCTTTCGAATAGCTGTTCCTCATTTTCCTCTTCGTTTCCAGCCCCCCAGGAATTACCTTTGCGTACTCTGCTTCTGTAATTTTAATTATTTCAAATATTCAGTAATGAAGTCGTGAAGTGTTTGTCCTTAAATAGAGCTACCGCATGACTCAGCAACCTCATTTCATGGTGTTGCCTAAAAGAAATGAAGTTAGGGCTTTGTGGTGATATAATATTTTGAAAATATCCCTTACATTCAAAGAGACTGGAACTTTTTCTGGCCCTCATATCTGAGTTAATAGTAAACCTTGAGGTCCCTTAAGTCTTAAGATTGCTGTCCTACTATGTACTCATTTTTTTTTTTTTTTAGCCTGGCTTCAAGAGAACAATGTAAGTCAACCTTACTTGCCTGGATTTCAACTTTTACAACTTAAGTTAATGCATAACTGTAACTTCTTCCTTTCCTCCCACCCTCCCACCCTTTTCCCTCCCCCCTCTTGATTTTACATACTGATTGTACCCCTCTTTCCTCTGCACCTGGTCTCACCCTCCCACCCTGTTCTCCCTCCCCCCCCTCAGAAAAAGAGAACCCCACTCTTATCAATTCATCCTTTCTCTTCAAGTCACATCAGGACTAAGATCATCATTTTACACTGAGGCCAGACAAGGCAGCCCAGCTAGGGGAAAGAGATCTACAAACAGGTAACAGAGTCCATGTCAGAGACAGTCCCTGCTCCACTTGCTAGGGGATCTCCATGAAGACCAAGCTGCCCATCAGCTACATATGTGTAGGGGACCTAGGTCCACTCTATATATGCTTTTTGGTTGGTGCTTCTTTAAGCCCCCAAGGGCCTAGGTTAGTTGACTGTTGGTTTTCTTGTGAAGTTCTTGTCCTCTCTGGATCCCTCTATTCTTCCTCCCACTCGTCTACAAGACTCCACCTAATGTTTGGCTGTGGGCCTTAGCAACTGTTTCGATCCACTGCTAAGTGGGGCCTCTCAAAGGATATTATGCTAGGTTCCTGTCTGCAAGCATAGCAGAGTATCATTAATAGTGTCAGCTCTCTCCCATGGGGTAGGTCTCAAGTTGTACCAGTCATTGATTGGCCATTCCCTTAATCACTGCTCCATCTTTATCCCTGCACATCTTGTAGGCAGGGTAAATATGGGTTGAAGGATTTGTGGGTGGATTGGTGTCCACCCGCGTCCACTGCAAGTCCTGCCAGGCTGGGAGGTGGCCACTTCTGTCTGCGGGTCCTCTGCTGCTAGAGTCACCTCATATCCTCCCAGGAGCATACCCTATTGCAGATCTCCCACTTGTTTCAGAGGTACACCCCATCAGTTTCATCTCTCTCTTCCGACCCTCTTACCTCTCACCCATGCTTTCACACACATGGTCCCCACCCTTGTTTTCCTCCCTACACCCTCTTCCACTTAGTTCCCTCTCAACGTCCACTTCCGATGTCTATTCTATTTTCCTTCAGAGTGAGTTTCAAGCACCCTTCCTTGGACCCTTCTTGTTACTTAACTTCTTTGGGTCTGTGAATTGTAGGATAGTTATCCTGTACTTTATGGCTAATATCCACTTATAAGTGAATACATACCATGTGTATCTTTCTGGATCTGGGTTACCTCACTTACGATGATATTTTCTAGTTCCATCCCTTTGGTTGGAAATTGCATGATGTCCTTGTTTTAATAGCTGAGTACTATTCCATTGTGAAAATATACACACAGTTTCTTTATCCATTCTTTGGTTGAGAGACATCTAGATTGTTTCCAGTTTCTTTCTTTTTTTTTATGAAAAAAGTTGCTATGAACATAGTTGAGCCAATGTGCTTGTAGTTTGGTGGAGAATCTTTTGAGTATATGCTCAGGAGTGATATAGCTGGGTCTTTAGGTAGAACTATTTCCAATTTTCTGAGAAATTGCCAGATTGATTTCCAAAGTGATAGACTGTACATGTTTGCATGCCCACCAGCAATGGAGGAATGCTCCACTCTCTCCACATCCTTGCCAGCATGTGCTGTCACTTGAGTTTTTTATCTTAGCCATTCTGATGGATATAAGATGGAATCTTACAGTCGTTTTGATTTGCATTTCCAATAAAAATAGAACATAATTCTTTACAGACCTTGACAGAACAATTCTCAACTTCATATAGAAAAACAAAGAACCCAGAATAGCTAAAACAACCTTGTACAATAAAAGAGCTTCTGGAGATATCACCAACCCTGATTTCAAGCTGTACTACAGAGCAATAGTAATATAAACTGCATGGTATTGACATAGAAACAGCCTGGTTGATCAATGGAATTGAATCAATTGACAAAGAAGCCAAAACCATACAATGGAAAACAGAAAGCATCTTCAACAAATGGTGCTAGTCTAACTTGATGACTATATGTAGAAGAATGCAAATAGACCCATATTCATCATCCTGCACAAAACTCAAGTCCAAGTGAATCAAAGACTTCAACATAAGACCAGATCTACTATCTAATAAAAGAGAAAGTAGGGAAAGCCTTGAACTCATTGGTATAGGAGACAACTTCCTGATAGAATACCAACAGCTCAGGCACTAAGATCAACAATTAATAAATGGAACTTCATGAAATTGAAAAGCTTCTGTAAGGTAAAGGACATTGTCAATAGAACAAAACAACCCACAGATTGAGAAAAGACCTTTACCAATCCCACATCAGACAGAGGGCTAATATCCAAAATATGTAAAGAACTCAAGAAATTAAACACCCACAAACCAAATAATCCAATAAAAAATGAAGTGCATAGCTAAACTGGGGATTCATAACAGAGGAATCTCTAATAGCTGAGAAGCACTTAAAGAAATGCTCAACATCCTTTGTCATCAGGGAAATGCAAATCATAGTTATAATCTTAAATGAATACTCTTCCATGTCCCTGACCCACTAGTAATGCACACAAGTTTGTATATTATAGTAATAAATGCTGTAAACAGCAGATCATTTGAAAGCAAATTTATAACATGAATATCCACCATAAATGTTGAATACAACATATGGATATTGCTTCATAGCATTTGTTTGTTTCTTGGTCAGCCTGGAGAGATAGGGAATGAAGTAGAGAATTCAAATTTGGCCTCACTCTTGGTTAGACTACTCCAAGGGGAAGTGTTTTCTTTCTTTCCTTAATGTGACATCAATACATTTAAGGTACTCTGAGATTATTACTAATATATTTAAATCAGTACAGGGGTCCAACAAATGTTTGCATATTTGTAGTCCCAAGGCCATTGCAGCACTGTCCATAATAGCTAAGAGTCAGGAACAACCTCCAACAGAAGAATGGATGAAGAAAGTGTGGCATTGTTACAAGTGTTTATAGTGTAAGAGCCTGGGTCCTGGATGCCCTAGGGAATCAGGATTGACTACCATCCTTAACAGGCCAAAGAGACTGATTAAAGAGACTGATAGTGAGAATCAGGAAAAGGAGACTTGTTTGATATGGCCACATTGGGAGAGCAACAAAGAGGTTCAGGGACCCTTACTCTGTTTTGGGGTCCTAATATGATAGGGTGAGAGATGTAGATAAGTAAGCCTGGCCAAGGTGTGGTCCGGGCCATCACCATTTGCCTCAGTCCTTGCTACAACTTGCAGATCTCTTTCTGGGTGACAATGTCCACCTCTGCCTGGCACCAGTCTCTCAGCTGTTTCCTTCTTCCAGCATGGGAGGCCCATATACCTGGGTGTACACTGATTCAGTAGTCTGGTAGCTAAAAGGAGGGGCACAGATGTCCCTTTAGGATATCTTTATTCTTGCCAGGACAGTGACGATGTATACATATGACAGAATGTCATTCAGCCTTACGGAGCGAGGAAGTCCACCATATGTGACACCTTGATGACATCACTAACTATAATTTCAAAAAGACGACCAGAATGAGATTTTCCTCTCTGTCCCCCAAAGACTGGCTCCTTCTCTGCTCTAATGAGCATCACAAGGGAGGTTTCAGGCACACAGGTTGCTGAGGGCAGAGACAAGAACTTGTCTGTCTTCTAAGTGCTGTTTAGCCCTGGAACCAGGACTTCTGAGCCTGACTGTTACTATTTGGATGTTATCACTGATGTCCCAATCACATTTTGTCACCTCCCAGAATAGCTCTGGGGTTGACGGATGTATCAATTCTATGCATTAAAACCAAATTAAAAGATATTATAGTGCCCCCCATTTCATTCTTTTTTCCTATTTACCTTCTTTAGAAATCTAGCAAACACATTGTTTTTGCAAGTAAACTCTATGTTTATAGAATAACAGAAATGACACATCACATGGCCTGATTTTCACCCTGATTGTGTAGTAATAACATACCAGGAGGGTTAGACCAGAAATAACAACACCTGGGTAATGTTCTCTTCAGTGGCCTAATGAGATGTGTATCCCCAGGCACATTGCTTCACTTTTCTGTGCTGTAATTGCTGAAACATGAGGAAATTAGACAGGGTTCTAACACTAAGGAGCTCATAAGTTACGTAACAACGATGACTAGTTTTTCGTGAGAGGTGGAAGCTCTTGAGTTTGACCTTGGAGAATTCAGCTGCTCTGTGCAATAGGTATTTATTGATTGCTTCTTTTGGTTCTGGTCTTTTGGGTTGGGTTGTATTTTGGTCAGTCATGAAGTGGATATCACATCTGGCTCCAGAGGTTGGCCCTGATTGACTTAAGCCAACATATTCACTGTTTTCAAGATGAGCACTTGGTCAAATTCAGGCTATGGAGAGGGGAGTACACTCTTTTTCTGGGTGAAGAATGAAGGTGGAAGTGAGACTTGGAATACCAGTTACCATAGGAGACCTGGGAACAACCTGCCTGGCCATTCACAGCACCGAAGGGGATTTTCTCCTGGAGCTTTCAGAAGGAGCTCATCATGGCAAATAGCTTAGTTTTGGCCTTTTAAAATCTTGAGTTGGACTTAGCCATGCCATGCTAGGATTCTGACTTATGGCACTTTTAAAGGGCGTTATTTTGAGCCATTACATAGCAATTCCTTTTTCAGAAAAAGGAAGATCTGCTGTCCCCAACTCTTCACCAGTTTATAGAAAGTAATCCCACAAAGCAAGTGGCTCATTACAGAAACTTTTTGTGGTGACTTTATTACACATGACTAGTCAGGAAGATATGCTACCTAAAACTTCACATTTTATGGATGTTTTCCTAAGGCTGCTTTATAGCCAAGATGAGTTTTGGTTATACCAAAGTTATCAAAATTTATGAGCAAAATGATTTTGGCCATGGTGGTATCTTGTTTTTTTTTCTCTTTTCCAGGCTGTTAGTTCAATTGTCAAGAACTCTGAACTAACCTGGCAGTGCAGACACATTCATGACTCAAGTTTGAAATATGTCAGTCTTTAGTTGCTGGCTGCTGTGGGCAATGGACAAGCCGTTCACCTTGTCTGCTTTGGGGCTGCCCTTGAAACTTGGGGTTGGGCAATGTGATGTGTGACTCAATTTCTTCCCACTTTCTCCATCACTGGTCCTTAATCCTTAGTTTGTTTTTTAAGATATTGTTTTAAAGAACATTAAAAATAAACCAATGAAAGGAAACAGAGAAATCTTTTAAAGGCTATTATTGACTCCCCTCATGAATTTGCTTGTGTATACACCCATAGCTGGGGTATAAAGGACACTGGCTGAACGCATACATGCCATCTTGTTACTTTTGTTTAACTTGTCTTGTCTTTGCTGACAACAAGGGTGTGGTTCCTTCAGGAAGTGGGATTGCTGTGGAATATTTCGTAAGAACAGTGAAGTAATCTTTCCACAATGACTGATCCTTCCAAGGGAGAATGGAAACAGAACTGGAGGAATAATGTACTTTTTCAAGGTAGGGGCACATGAATGACAGCCTTCATTGCTGTGGAATGTAAAAGAACATATAGAATCATTCAGGGATGTTTCGTAGAATGGAAAAAAGTAGTGAACCAGGGTGGCTGCCATTGTGTACAGGTACCATGGTTGGGTCAGCTGTACAGGAGACAAATGCTTGATGTTAGGGCTCTTGATGAAAGTGCTCAAGTTATTTTCAATAAGTTCAATTTTACTAATCGTTTCCCAACTCTGAGAAGAAAGACAGTCTTGTGTGATTGAACTTGGCCAGAGTCATGCACATTTTTACCAAGCTAGCTCCAATATTTTCCCCCCATAAAGTCCAATGGAATTCTAATGTTTCACTTGGGAATTGTGTCGGGAATTCTTAATGAAGATGTGTGTTTTTGTCTTAATTTCCCATCAACACAATTGTTTACTTCAGAAAGACAATCATTCTAGATGCTTCCTGGTATTTTATCCTTTTTTTTTTTAAACCAAAAAAAATTATCTTAAAGTGTTATGCAACACAGCAGCTGTTGGTGTTTTTTTTTACACATATTGGATGTTTGTTAGGTTTCTGTTTTCTGATGGAGGATAAAACCTACTGGGGCAGGGTCATTTTACTTTCATGTTAGAACCTTTTCTCTTTGGAAAGAATCTAATTGAATCCAACAAGTTGAGAGGTAGGAAAGAGACTGAGTTTGCAGAATGAGTGGGGGTCATATTGATATTAGAGACTGTCAGTCATGGTAAAGTAGGGGTGGGGAATTCAGACAATCAAATATCATTCTTATTTTATAATACAGAACAGATGGGGAGTCTCCAATAGTGGACTTGGTTTTCAATGTCCACTAGCCACAAATTAACAATCAATAATAAATGATACAATCATACTCCCCACTCTAAAGCTTTTCAGATTATATTCCTTCTCTTCATGTGTTTGTGTGTATGGTATACATGCATGCACCAGTGTGCATGTATGTGGGTGCATGGATGTGCAGGTGTGTGTGGAGACTGGAATCTTCCCCGATTGCTCTTCTAGCTAATTCTTTTGAAGCAGTGTCTCTCAGTGAAGCCAGGGCTCCTCCGTCCATTGAATCTCTTTAGCTGGCTTGCTCTGAGGATACCTGTCTCCACCTCTGATGCTGGGATCACAGGCAGGCCTCAGTGTCTACCTGGACTTTGTGAGCTCTGGGGACTTGAACACTGGTTCTCTTGCTTGTACACCAGCACTTTAAACTGCGAAACCATCTCTCTGGCCCTCCTAAAGGTTTTGAAATGCCAAGTAAGTCAAGTTACCAGAAAACCCTACTGACCAATCTTGATGTATTTGAGTGATGTACTTCAACATGGTTGTGCAGGCCACAGATATCTTTACATTCCTAACAACACTGTTGTCTTTGTATCACAGCAAGTAGATTCACCATAGATCTTTTCATTGCTCTGTCTTGTGCCCAGTTCCTCAGTCTTAGACTGAGCTACCTAGATTAGCAGTCTACACGTGTCTGTCTAAGGAGTTTTAGGAGAACCTGGATGTGCCTTTCTGGTTACATTGCTTTCATGTGATTAATTAACAAACACTTTTTTTTTTGTTTTTTGTTTTTTGTTTTTTGTTGTTTTTTGGTTTTTCGAGACAGGGTTTCTCTGTGTAGCCCTGGCTGTGCTGGACTCACTTTGTAGACCAGGCTGGCCTCGAACTCGCAAAGATCCACCTGACTCTGCCTCCCAAGTGCTGGGATTAAAGGCGTGTGCCACCACCGCCCGGCTAACAAACACTTTTATGGCTCTGTGGAGATAGAACTGACAAGTGAAATGAGAATAATTAAATATTTATTTTTTTTTCTAGCTAGGGAGTAAAGGATTATTGATTATGATATAGAACTTTCTTCAAATGTACACATGGATTTGACTTATCATTGTGAAATTCTTTGTCATTAATTATGATTCTAATTCTCATGTTATTCCAGCCATATCTTTTCTTTTATTTACTTTTTCTAGAATCAAAAAGTAACGGTATTATCAGGCACACTCTTCTTATTGATGAGAAAAATGTCTTTATTTTTAACCAGATTAGACATGGTTCTTGTCTTTAGATGGATATTCCTCTAACTTTCTACAGATATTTTAGAATAGAGAATGTGGAATGGATTTTGAATTTGATAGAAGCATAGTAGCTTCTGTTAATGGTGGGTAAAACAAAATGTAGGCAAAGTTATGAATGGGACAAAGATGGTAATACTGTAGAGGAGATATTAATAAGACAAACCCACCAGATGTCATCAATCACTTTCCTAATGCATGTAGAATATAAATCACAAAGACACATTGTAACTTGATGAGAAATTATATCCACAATCCAGTAGGCAAAAGAGGCTAACTTGCATATAAAATAAACAGAGCCATAGAGTGAACTATTCTTTATTCTGAGAAATAGATTCTACTTGGTTATGGTCCATTATTTTTAAAGAAAATAAGAATTCCAATGGATAATATCATTTAGATTTTTCTACTTGTCATATTTTTTTACACTATATTTCTCATGATAAAATTTTTGTCATCATCTGTAACTCCAGAATAGGACAAATAGGGAGGCATTACTGACTTTTGGAGACTTGAAAGAACACAACAGGCTTGGGAAGTTTTAAGGATGCTACTTGGCAGGTAGTATAGAGGCTGTTTTTTGACTTTGGTTTTAGTACCAAGTCTTAATTGAAGATCAGTCCTCAATGAAGATAAAGTAAATCTAGATGTCTAAGAGTATGGTGCTGACATTCACTATTGCTCAGGTCATGGTAGCAGCATGCATGTTAGTTTGAGCCTTTCTTCTTATTACAAAAGCACTATTCACACATATGGACTTACAGAGTCTGTGGCAGCTACTTGCAAAGGAAAAATTAGTTTTCTCTAATGGAGTCTCATTGGGCAGATAAACCACACTTAAGGGTTGGCTCCATACTCACCATTAGATGGGCAACATAAAAACAACTCATTTTTTTTTGTACATTGTTTTGGTCTAATATTGTTTTGTTTGGGATTTTTTTCTTTATCCTACAAAATATTGATTTATTTTTGGGTGTGTGTTCATGTGCTTTTTCTTATTTTTTATTTGCCTGTTTGTTTTCTAAATATATATAGAGAAAGATGTCATGGAGTTGGATGGGTGGTTAGGAGGTGGGAAATATGTGGGAGGAGATGGAGGAGAAATTGTGATCAGAATATATTCTATGAAAAAATTATTTTCAATAAAAAATAAGATACTAATGCAATCATAGGGGCCTCACTCCCATGACCTCATCTAATTACAAATACTTCCCAAAGACCATACCTCCTCGAGCCATTTAACATATAAATTTGGAAATTGTGAATTTTGTGTAAGACAGTCAAACCACAGAACCAGGATGTGTTCTTGAAATAATCCCACTTCCATCATCTTTCCTACATCCCAGCTTGCAGGTTTTTTTTTTTTTTTGGGGGGGGTGGTGTGGCTGTCATTTGTTTCTTTTTCTTAACAGTGGAAAGAATCACACCTCTTCTCTCCTTTACTTTTCCCTGCCCAAGATAAGTATGAAGTGAATGAAATGCTATTCAGGTAATCTCTAACTAAGCAACCAAGAATTTGCTAGGTGAAGCAGAGATATGGCAGTCTCTCTCACCTGTGAAGTGAGACTCATCACCAACATGCATCCTGACTGCATGGATGAGCTGGCAGGAGCAATTGCTGAGACCTGCTCAGTCCTGTACCTGAGACTCTGTCAATACTAGCGACCACAATTAAACAGTTGTGGACATTATTGTCTTTTAGTACTATTAAGTCTGTCTGCCCATAGCAACCCCTATGCCTGAAGAATAGATTCTGGAAAGAATGCAGTGACCTTGAGGCCAGCATACCCTGGCCTCGTTTTGCCTATCTCTATCAGCCCTGCTGTCTGACTGTTTTCAGCGCTGGGATACTTGTCACTGTCTTCATTGCTTCCCCTTCTGCTAAAAAGTCTCACCTTGTCCCAGCAGAATCTTCATCTGGAGTTCTGAGCTTAATGGGCTACAGGTTGTGTGAGTAAAAGCAAGCAATGAGTGCAGGAAAAACACGCCAGGAGCTCCATCCTTGAGTGTTTGCACAGCCATTCCATCTCCTCTGACCTTGTCTCCCTTTAGGGCTCAGCCCTACACATCCCTCTTCTTTGGCCTCCACTCCCACATGTACTTCCTCAGCATCTTACCCACGTTTATGGAGTGTTTTAGGAAGACTGTCCATTAAACATTTGTGGATGAATTTGGGAATCCAACTGTTGTACAGCTTGCTTTTAGGAGAAACAATCCTGAAATGCTCGTGCATATTTCCAGCAATAGAAGCTCTGTTCCCGAATTCTGAAGAATCTGTTGTGTTTTTCCCAGGTTAGCATGACTTCTTTTGGGCTCAGTGGAAGTCATATACCCATGGGAGAGACTCTGGCTGCCTTTGAATAGAACATGTTAGAGCAACACTAGTAAATTTTGGCATGAATACAGTTTGTGTGTGCAATAGTTTATCCCCATAATTTGGAGTTTCCTGCATGACTGATAGGCTCCTAAGGTGCATACACCCCTCAGTCATTTCCTCTCACTACCGAGTGTGGCCAAACTCTGACCCTTTAAATGTCTCGACAACACCCAGAAATTTGGGAAACAAATGTATTCAATTCATTAATGTTGTTTCACAATGTTAAGAGTTTGTAATTCTTCAATCATCAGAGGGTGGAGAGTGAGGGTTGGGACTATGTTACTGGTTTATATTCTCATAAGGAGCATCCTTAATTTTCTTTTCTCTGAGTATGAATGTTTCAACAATGATGCAGCACTGGCTAACTCAACTTAATCAGTGCTCCCTAGGAACTCTCTTGCTGAGGGCTGAGTCAGCAGGTTTATTATGGGAGGAATATATGTGCATTTTTACGTGTGTAGCATACAGTCAAATGCTGGCACATGTGTCATACATGTTTTTTTTCTTTTACACTTTTAGTCCTTTACACTCTACTTTGAGCCTCATCTTTTATTCTTGATTGTGCATTTTGGGTTTCAGTGACATAGACCTTCATACACCCTTGGGTGTATCACTCACAGGGCCCATCATAATATGCCTGAGCTATGAAATCTGGTCTTGTATCTTTATTTGTATGGAAATCCCACTGTTGATACATAGATGGCGGGATGCTCTCTGATGGAGCTTGGGCCAAATCCCTGGAATCTATGACTCTTCCTTTTCCTCTGTGGTAAAGCCCTTCTGCTGATTAAGTCTTCTGTGATTATTAGCGCTAATTATCACCTTGACAGAACTGAGAATCACTTGGGAGATGAACCTCTGGACATGTCATTGTAGGGTTATCTTGGTTAGGTTAATTGATGGAAGAATCCATCTTATTTGTGGCCAAGACCATTTCATGGGCTGGGTCCTGGACTAAATGACAAGAGAGACAGAACTGAGCACAAACATCAATTGTTCTCTTCTTTTGATGGTAGATGCTATATGACCACCCTCTTTCTGTTGCCTCGGTTTTCCCATGTAATGGACTGTACCTTCAAGTTGCTTTTGATGAAGAATGCCTGTGATGGAGAATATTTAATCACAGCAACGGGAAAAGAAACTAAGACACCTTCCCCAAGGATATCTATAAGTGTGTCTCTTCTCTTTTACAGCATCCCAGTGCACATCCTCTCTTCTCAAATTGTTGTCTAAGTAATTCCATTAAAACAGAAGACAGAACAGCACTTCAGGAATGAGAGCTGATATTGTCTGATTTCCACATGCAGACACGTATACACACACACACACACACACACCCCTCAGAAGTCACCTAGAAACTTCAGTGTTCTTAGGGGTGTT
>CAJQZJ010032789.1:0-21993 GCA_907164525.1 Lophiomys imhausi
GTGTGTGTGTGTGTGTGTGTGTGTGTGTGTGTTCCTTGAGGTGAGGCTTGCAGACACACACTTCCACACTTCCTTGGTTTTTGCTGTCAATGCCAGGGACCCAGTCTCAGGTCCTCAAACTTGTGTGACACACACATTACCACTCCTGCCTCAAGTTCAACAAAGTTGCTTTCTTCCATGACTTCAGCAACCCCCTCCCAAATGTTCACAAGCATCATTTTGTCCTCTCCTGAGGAGCAAGCCCATCACAGATTCTGTGTGTACTTCAGACTCTTCAGTTTTCATTTGTCCAGGAAGGAACTCACTTCTTACTGCTCTCTCCTTAAAAAAAAAAAAAAAAAATCCTCCTTATTTCTCAGCAAATGACATCACCATAGCACCTGGTCCCCAAAAATCATTGACTCTTCCTCTCATCACCACTTCATCTTTTTGGTCAATAAAACAGTAACTCCTATTAGGTCCATCTCTTCCGCAGCCCTGGCGCCTTTCCGAGCCATCATCTCAGCCACTGTCATGTGTGATCGTCTCATTCACCTGGTCAGTGTCAGGCATGGTCTCTGTTCCACCTGCAAGATAAAGCCGAAGGGCTTGGTACATCAAATGCTGCTCTTTGCCAATGATCCCAAGATGAGGATGGAGCACACTTATTCAGGAAAATACTTTGCTAGTCAGTGATGTAGAGTGCTCTTGTTCTGTGGAATTTTTCTTCTCCGTCTAGGTCAGAAAAAACAATGACAAGAGAAAGAGTGCCTCACCAATCATATTGTTCCCTGCTGAGTCAGTTCATTAAACTCTCCATCACACAACATACCATGAATTTCTCATAATATGCTCAAACATGTTATTTCCTCTCCCTCTAACTGGCAGGGTCCTACCCATCCATCAAGATTCAGCTCAGATGTCACCTGCTCTATGCAGCCTTTCCTGAAGGCCACATTTCCTTCCCTCTGCAGCGGCCCCTCCCTGGCATTTCTCTACCTCTCTGGAGACACACATTTTTCATTAAAATCTCAATAGCCAGAGTCTCCAAAGCAAGCCACAATTCACAAAAGGTATTTAGTAAATGTCTAATGGACAATGAAATCCAAAGTGTCTAAAAATGACAATTCCAACAGAACTAAGTCACTACGAAAATATATCAATTAAAATAATACCAAGCAAGGAAAGGATTCCCAGGAGCTATGGTCAGAGCAAGGCATGTCTTAAACTGTGCTGAAAGCCTTGGAAAGAAAACAGTTTCAATTCCAATGCTTCGATTACTCATGGTTCTTACTCTGAGAAAATGCTAGTTAAGTGAGTGGATTCACTCATATAGGAAGGAACTTTAAGGCATTTCATTGTCTGGGGTAGACCAGTTACCTCTCTTCCCAAAGACTTTCTGAGGTTTTTTTCATGATCTTGTGTTCTTTCAAGTTTTGATATTTTCTTCCAAATCTCTCGATACTACATTTGTGAGCAAACCAGAAAGCAGTGACTATTGAGAGACAGAGAAAGAGAAAGAGAGGGGTGAGTATCAGGCCTCTGTTGGTCCAGATTGAGTGCTGCTGTGACCCAGCAGCAATGGTGAGAGGCAGGCACAGTCTTATTTCTATGAATGGAATCACCCAGTTCAAACTGAGTTATGGCTTACAGTTACTCACAAACAACTTTATTGCCGGTTGTGGTGGCGCACGCCGGTAGTATTTGCTGAAGGAGGCAGAGGCAGGAGGATCACGAGTTTGAGGCCAGCCTGGGCTAAACAAACAACTTTATCACCTCTGTCCTTTCTGCTGCAAACAAACTAGCAGAGCCATTTACCCCAGACAGTAAACCAAGATGGATAATTTTTTCATAAGATCAGATATAAACTGCAGAGGACAATGTGGCCACTGTAATCACAGAGACAAATGGTGTTGGGAACATATGATGCTGTGAGCATTCCTGCTCTGACCATGAATAAAACCTCACCACATTCATCACCAGAGCTGTAGAGATGGTGGTGGCTTTAAAAAATGGACCCGTGTGAGTTACAGTTTGGTTTGGAGTCTTAGCAATTCTCATCCACATCACCTCTGTCCGCTTCAGTTTCTTTAGCCACAAAACAGACATAAGGTAATAATAATGGATTAGTAATGTAAATGTTTGAGAAATAGAAAGCAATACCATTAAAATACAAAATCATTATTAAGATACACTAGATATTTGTTGTTATAGAAGTTGCCATGGAGCCAGGCAGCAGTGGCTCATACCTTTAATCCCAGCACTCGAGAGGCAGAGGCAGGCAGATCTCTGTGAGTTCAAGGCCAGCCTTGTCTACAAAGCAAGTCCAGGACAGCCAGAGCTACACAGAGAAACCCTGTCTCAAAAATTTTTTTGAGAAAATTTTATCTCTAATTTTGTTTAGAATTGCTTGTATATTATGATCATAAAAGGATATTTAAAAATTGTTATTGTTTTTAATTTTTAAATATTAGTGGCTTATTATAAAGCTTTACACCAATAATTTTTAACCACCTCTTAAACCTGTAAACCTTAGTTGTTATATAAGAGAAGATATCCTGAAATCAGTGCTGAGACTTATCTTTAACAAAATTCCAATTACTCTTGATAAATCATCCTTACACAAAAAAATCATATCAATTGAATAGCATCTTTCTGTCTAAATATTTTTATTATGTGATCACAAAATGACATCTGAATCACCAAAAGTGGGGTATATATTAAAATATGAATTTTAAAAGGGTTGATCTGGAATAATACAACAATACAAAGACAGAGGACAGTGTGTGAACCAAGAAAGAACATGGAGTCAACATGCAATTCCCAAGAGGATCACTCTGATTAGAGAAGATTGTGTACATGGACATTGTAAAGCTATACCGGACACTTAAAATTAGCCAGAACTGATACCTTGAAAGCTAGAAGCAGAAGTCTGAGTCTTATACGAGTCTCTATCCACAATGGAAATCTGAGCTGCAAAGAACTCATCATGGAGGACAGAATGATATAAGCAAACTCACAAACAAGAAAGGTGAAATAGGCCAAGCACAATGTACTATGTGTATGAGCTAAAATAGTGGATGTTAGCAAAGGAAGGAAATGTCCATTAATGACACACAAAGAGACTGATGCCCAAGCTATATACTATATAAGATTATAAGCTATAAGAAAGAAGAAAGGAAGATCACTACATTTTGGAACCTGGGAATCATGAAAGTGATAAATTTCTAATTGAAATTACTCCAGCTCTTAAATATTCTTAAATGCTATACACTGAAGAGACATATTGATAAAGATTTAGTTATCACCCCTCCGCTCAAGACTTGGAGATCTATGCAGAAAAGGAAGTGGAAAGATTGTAAGATCCAAAGGTGGTGAATGACTCCAAGAAAACGGTGTCTTCCAGACACAGGGGAGCAGATGCGTATATGAACTCAGAATCTGTGAGCATGCAGGAGACCTGCGCAGGTTCAAGCCAGCAAAATCCCAGCACTGACAAGGGGAAGTGGACACAAATCCCCACCCCGAACCAAGAAGCCATTTAGATTGAGGGCTTCTGAGAGAGAAAACAAATCCGTTTTTCACAATGGAGTGACAGTGGGTACAACAAACACACTCTAGGACAGGCTCCATGCTCGGCAGTAGTTGGCCAACATAAAATGGAATCCGTATTTTGATTTGGGTTTTTTGTTGTTTGCTTGCTTGTTTGTTTTTGCACGGTTGCTTTTTTGTTGTTTTATTTTGCAATTTTTGTTTTTTGGGTTTTTGTTTCAAGAGCAAGAAAGAACATTAAATTGGATACATAAAGAGAGGTTAAATCTAAAAGGAGTAGAGAGGGCAGAAAATGAACAAAAATATTTTATAAAAACTTTTAAAAATTAAAAATACTTAGTTATCCAGCACAGTGTTTTTATCATTGTGCTGCGATTTAAATTTCTGATCTTAGTACTTTGATAAATGCTCAAATAGATAGATGTAGGGAACCTCTTGGAATTTTTTAACTCTCGAGACATAGAACATGTAGCAGACCTCAATTGTTATTTTTAAAAACAAGCATTGGGAGCAGAACACGGTAGCTCACTCCTGTGATTCCACCACGTGGGAAATGAGAGCAGGAGGCTGAGAAGTTCAAAATAATCTTCAGCCTCATGGTAAATTCAAAGTTAGACGAAGTTACCTGAGGCTCCGTGTCAAATAACAACATTAAACAATAACACAAGGGTGGAACAGCATGAATTTGGAGGGGTGGCAGTGCATAATCAAATCAAAGATGTGTGTGAGTGATCACAGTCAACAGCGTTTTTCACATTCACTTATTTATTCCGGGACATCTATGTGTCATGGTGCACATGTGGAAGTCAGAGGACAACTTTTGGGAGTTTGTTTTTCCTCTTTGCCTGTGAGTTCTGAGGATGTGACTCAAGCATCTGTCTTGGTGACAAGTGTCTTTACCTGCTGAGCCACCTGCCCAGGCCCAGGTCATTGAAGCATTATTCAACCCTCAGTTCAGCAGGCTTGTAATATGAACCTTTTTTTCTCTTCTTCGTCTTTCTTTTATTTTCTTTCTTTTTTTGTCTCTATCACTGAAACAACGATTGATCTTAAACTAAAATACAACCATTAAGAAGGCATAAGGAAAACAAACAACAAGAAGCTGTGCTGAATGATGTTGAGTGAATGCATATGTGTGCGTGCACAAGTGTGTTTCATCTAAATTAGTTTCTGTGACAGAAAGGACAGGGGAAATGATCAAGGCGTTTAAAATTTATATTATTTATTAAAATAATGACCTAGAAAGAAAGTTGATAAGTGAGCAAAAGTGGAATTCCAGAAGGAAATGGAGAGTTGAAAACTAGAGCGAATTTTAAAAATCCTTTTGTAGTTCAAAAAAGATAGGGTTAGGTTTAGACCCAGGGAGTATTTTTTCCTTTAATGTCCAATGTTTTCAGTGTTAAGAGGACAGAGGAAGTAACGTCGTGTGTGTATCACTTCTATTTCCAAATGAGCTTCTTTCTCCAATCCAATTAACTATTAAAAATCAATTTCAAGTCATCCTGGCCATACTTCAGACCACATAGGAGAGTAGGTTATTCAAAAGTACTTAGAGTGCTTTTTAAAAATGTTCCTAACTTCTCTGTTCTCAGTCTCATTTCCCAGGGAAAAAGATCCTGATTGTCCATCATTGTATGCTAGAGGAGCTAACATTCTGAGCCCTGGTGACAGAAGAGGCCATGCAACCATGATAGCAGTTCTTTTTACCCTTTCTCTAAGACCATGTCCTGGCTTGGTTTTTGTTAACTCAACACAAGTTAGAGTAATCTGGGAAAGGGAACATCAGTTGACAAAAAAACGCTTCCATCCAGCTTTTGGTTAAACAAAAGACTGTAGGGCATTTTGGGGGGGTTCAGCTGACCAGAGGCAGTGTTTGCCCACAGGCAAGTGACCCTGTATTCAAGGGATGTAAACTAGTAAGCAGCGTTCCTCCGTGGTCTATGCTTCAGGTGCTACCTCCAGTTTCCTGCCCTGACTTCACTCCTTGATGGATAAACTTTCTTCCCTAAAAAAAAAAAAAAAAAAAAAAAAAAGAAGGCATAAGGAAACCAAGCTTGGCGGGCGCACGCCTTTAATCCCCAGGCAAAGGTAGGTGAGGCAGAGGCAGGTGGATCTGTGTGAGTTCAAGGACAACATAGCCTACAAAACAAGTCCAGGACAGCCTGGGCTATTCCATGGAGAAACCCTGTCTCAAAAAACCAAAACCAAACAAACAAAAAAACAAGTAAAAAGTTAAATGAGTGAGTGAATAGTAATGCATAAATGTTGCTACAAAACATGATTTATTGTCAGCTTTTGTGTTTGTAGTTGGGATCTAGCCCAGAGTTTTGTAGATGTTTGCAAGGTTTTCTCCAGTGAGCAGTATAATCCCAGCTTATGGTTGATTTTGATATCTACAGTCTGGTGTGTTTTTAGACATCTAGTGTGTCTTTATTTCAGTGCAGACCAAATTCGTGCTTTAAAAAAAGATATTTAAATCAGGAACATACCTTTAATGAAAACTTATTTTTATTACTATTATTATTTTTGAGTCTTTGAAACAAGACCTCATCGTGTAGCCAAAGCTGGCCTCAAAGTTGAAGTCCCCCTGCCTCAGCCTTCCAGTGGTAAGATTTCAGAACCACCATTCCCAATTACATGACTGGTTTTTTTTTTAATCTAGAATAATATTTTTTAGCAAAATTTATCAAGTCAGGTCAATTCCATGTGCAAAAGCATCCCAGTAGGCCACTTTCATTTTTGTTACTCTAACTAATTCTATTCAACACATCTTCATAAAAATAATTTTCAACATAAATTTTCTGAGAATATATTATTGATTAATGGAATTTTCTGTATTAACTGCACCTGTCATGACTTAAGCTGCTGTGGGATTTTTGCTTTTGCATTTCTATATGTGCCTATCTATCACGTATCTGTTATATGCATATGTGCCCATTATTTGTATATGTGAATTTCTATCTATGTGTCTGCTATGTATCCAGGCACAATGTTCTTTGATCTCATTTTACACATCTAAATTTGAGTTAGAAAAGGAATCTTTTTTTTCTTTTATAGAAAATATTTTTTTTTTCATACAGGCATGATGGTCCACGCCTTTAATCCCAATTCCTGGGAGGCAGAGGCAGACAGATCTCTGAGTTTAAGAACAGCCTGATCCTACAAAGCAAGTTTCTGGACAGGCAAGGCTACATAGAGAGATCCTGTCTCAAAAAAAAAAAAAACAATAAAAATTAAAAAAATAAAAGAAAAAGCACAAGAAATGCATATAGATGCAGAGACACACTCATTCACATACAGAGGAATCCCAAGAAAACATAAACCCAGAAACCACAATCATAATATATACAGAACGGACACATAAGGCAAAAAACAAACAAATAAACAAAAAAGCCCTGATACATTATGAAACAAAGAACCTCCAATGATGCCATTGAGTTTGTTTTATGTTGGCGCATGTTTTTTATGTTCTGTTTTTGTGTGTTTTTGTGTCTTACATTTACTGCTGGGCATGGGATCTTCCCTTAATAGTAGTTAATTTCCCCGGTGAATCTCTCTTGGAAAAAAAATAATAATTTTTTATTTGCAACTGGCTATCAGTTCACAGCAGCTTACGGATTAGGGGTGAAGGTGTGTGTCCACTGTGCTCTTTAGAGGTTCTAGACACTGATATCCTCTCATCTGAATATTTGGAAAATGTTTCTCCCATCCTATTGCTGTTTCTTTATCCTGCTGATGGTTTACAGGTAGAAGCTTTTCATTTTAGGCAATCTCGTTTTGTTAATTCTTGCAATTATTTCCTGGGTTATTGAAATACTTTTCAGGAGCCCCTTGCCCTAAAGAGTACACAAACATTTTCATCTTGCTAGGAATATGACAGTGACAAGCTCTCATTGGTTCTTCATGCTTCAATTTTTATCAGAAATTTAGTCCTGATTGCCTAGGATTGTGTCTCATGCTCCCCCAGGAAGACTTTCTTCGGCTCCATAAATGCATAGTAATCTCTATCACAGTTTTACTGATAACTGCTACTTTAGTTCTGAATGTGCTGGGATGAGGAATTCCGAACTAAATTTACAGATTCAGGATCAACCTAGTAAGCCACAGCAAAGGGTACTGACAACCCCTCACCGTCCTCCTGAACACCCCACCTCAAGCCAACCTTGTACTGACGACCCTTCAGCCTCCTCCTGAACACCCCACCTCAAGCCAACCTTGTACTGACGACCCTTCAGCCTCCTCCTGAACACCCCACCTCAAGCCAACCTTGTACTGACGATAATTCAGCCTCCTCCTGAACACCCCACCTCAAGCCAAGCGCTGTGACTTTCACCCCCTTACTCATTTGTCATTGGTGAAACTTTTTGAATGTGTTTCTTGTCTTTGAAACATAACAGAAAAATATAATGTCTCTATGGCAAGAAGAAGTTGATAGCGTGATGGACTGAACTTCAGGAATATGACACGAGCTGCTTGTTTAAACTTTAATAAAAAACACATTTGGACCATCCTCGCTAGATCTGAAACACTTAACATGAACTGGCACTCAGGGAAACCTAAGTATCATTTTCGTACATTTAGGTTTTGATCATTATTGGTACTTCAGAGGAGCTGTCATTCCCCAGTTATTTATTGTTGGTAGAATTTGAAGAAATTCTAGAATGGAAAAAAAGTCCTGGGGCTGTAGTACAGTACTTATTCAAATCTATCCACATTTAAATTAGGCCTCATATTATTTTTAAAATATTTTATAGCATCAAGTATTATTTTCTCACAGACTACTTAACATGTGTTGCAAATGTATTCTTCTTTGCTGTTGTTTTCAGTCCTGGGGGTTGAACCCAGGATGCCTTACATGTGAGGAAATCTTTCTACCATGGCCGGTTCTACCCAGCCCTTGAGTGTCACAGTTCCGTCTGCAGGAAACAGTCTCGCTGTAACTATTTGCAATTATTTCTTCAGCTTAAACAACCAAATATGATATATTAGATAAAATGTATTAAACCTAAATACAAAGTATTGAAATGAAGATATTTATAATAAAACTAATCTGGTGGAGACAGATATTTTACTTCCATTCTCCAGATCAAACCTTTTGACCTCTTAAGTAACTTGCTAGCTCAGCGACTGCACCCGCAATTTAGCTAATTACTGTGATGTTCTGATAGGAGCCTTGAGGTGTTCTATAAGACCTCACTCTGGATCCCACATGGGATGGTCATCCAAATACAGACAGAGGTGAGAAACAGACTTCAGGGTTAAGAATTCATTGTTTTCCATTTTCATCCCAAGAAACATTCGAATAACTCCTGTTTCTTCGGCAGTCTTAGACATTAATTAAACTTTGAATTCCACAGTTTCTGTTACTTTATTTAATATTATTTTGCAGAGAGATCACAAGCAATTTAAATAAGCAAGATAGCACATAAAAATATGTTAATTTAAAGATATTTATATAGGTCTGGATGGTGGTGATGCGCGCCTTTAATCCCAGAACTTGGGAGGCAGAGGCAGGCAGATGTATTTGAGTTTGAGGCCAGCCTTGTCTAGAGTGAGTTCCAAGATAGCCAGGGCTACACAGAAAAACTCTGTCTCAAAAAACATATATATAGTCACAATTATTAAAAGTAGATAGATAATCATTTATATCATCCAGATATATATTTTCCCTTAAAAACTATTTTTATGTGTAAAGATAGATTATGTACTTCTCATTAAATAATGAACATATTGGTCAACGAGTCAACTCATTGCTAAGTCAACTGTAACTTTTTTTCTTGATTAGAATCCCACACTACAGGATTACTAAAGCAACAATTTGTTTGAGATTTATTCTATCAGATCAGACACTGGCTGACAGCACCTACATCTGATATAAAATATAAGTCTGTTGAGAAAGAAAGAATCTTATATCTCATTTATTTATTTTATACAAACCATGGTAGACAGGATCCCAATGAAATCAGGTGTGTTTTAAAGCATTGTCTATATATATGTGCTTTGAAAATGTAGTTCTCAACAAATTTGATTCCACTGATGATATTAAAAAGGCAAAATGAAATTTCAAATGATTCAGTTCTTTTCGGTGAACGTACAGAGAGTAACTTGAAGTGAATAGAGAGAAGTGACAGAGAAAATGATGGCGATGGAATATTTTCAAAGCACAGGGTTGGATCTGTTGTTCCCGCATTTTGCAAATTGTTCTACAGTGATTTACTTCAATTGTACTGATCCCCAAAAGCTTATATAAGAGCAATAACAGATAACAAGTTCTACAGGGGCCTTGCCCCATCTTTCACTTGAACAAAAAGGACTCTCCAGTGAGATGGAGGAGCAGGTATTGCTGCAAGTCTAGCGGACAGCCTGAACTCCATCCTCAGGTGCACATGGTGGAAGGAGAGAGCTGACTCCCACAGGTTGTCCTCTGCCCTCTCTCTCTCTCTCTCTCTCTCTCTCTCTCTCTCTCTGTGTGTGTGTGTGTGTGTGTGTGTGTGTGTAGAAAATCAACAGAACAATTTTTTTAAAGTACAAGAAACACATATACACATGGAGAGACACTTGCACACACACAAAACCCACAAAAACACAAAATCAGAAAACCAAAATAGACAAGCAAAAGACAAGTAAGGTTAACAAACAAACAACAACAAATATAAAACAAAACATTATGAGACAAAACATCTCCAAAAATCCCACTGAGTTTGTTTTGTGTTGGCTATCTACTGCTAGGTGTAGGGTCTCCCCTTAAATATGGTTAATATAACCACATTTAAGAATGCCACTGAAGAAAATTTTTCCTTTGTGAGTGGATTATCAATTGGATATAGTCTCCGGGTAAGGAATGGGGGCTTGCGTCCATTTCCTGTCTTGGTGCTGGGATTCCATCTGGCTTGGACCTGTGCAGGCTGCCACAGTCTCTGTGGGTTTTTATGTCCTTCAGTCCTATGGTATCTATAACTCACTGTTACAGAATCTGACTCTTATAATCTTTTGCCTCCTTTTCCACAGAGCCCCAGGGTTCCCTGAGCCCCAAGGGGAGGGATTTGATGGAGACATCCCACTTAGGACTGTGTGTTTCAAGGTCTGTTCCCCTATGCACACTGTTGAGCTGTAGGTTTATGTATTTGTTCCCATCTTCTGCAGGAAGAAGCTTCTCTAATGATGGCTTAACAAGGCATGGGTCTGTGAGTACAGTTTAACATCATTAGAAGTCATTTTACTGTTATGTTCCTTTGGCAGAACAGTAGTTTTGTGGTTTCACCTGAGTCCCTTGACTTATCTAATCTCAGGTTCTTGGACACCTTGGCAGTACTGGGAATGGGTCCCATGTCATTAACTGGGCCCACAATCTAAGCAGATCATGATTTGTTGCTCCTACAAGTTTGTGCCACTATTGCACCAGAGTTTTATACAAACAGGCCACCATTGTAGCACACAGGGCTTATATCTAGGTTGGTGTTTAACTTTCTCCTCTAGCAGCATACAGAGTACTTTCCAGTACTATGAACATTAGTCAATAGGGGTGAAGTGTACGAATAAGGCTATTATGTAATTTAAATACTGATTTCTGTACACCCACCCCCAATATCTTGTCGCAATTCATGTATTCAGAATCTTCTGCCTGAATGTTATGTAAACATTCCCCAATTTTGCCCTGATATGCCAATAAAACAACTTACAGCCAATCACTGAGCAGAGGAGAGGATAGGGTTGTACTTCCTGTCCTCCAAGGGAGAGGAGGAAAAGACAGGAAGTAAGAGGATTCAGCCAGAGGCAGAGGTGTAGGAAACATAAGGAGAGATTTATCTGAAGCTGGAAAGCCTCAAAGTACAAGTATCTCTGGGATTTATGCTTGGGGGAAGCCAGGTTAGCTTAGTGGGTTAAGAATAGAGTAATAACTGCTCAGGTTTGTGTGTGTGTGTGTGTGTTGTGAATCCTTTACAATTCTGTAAAGTTTACATTAACAGTGAAGACTCTATTTGGCACCAACTCTCCTTCTCCATGTTCACTGAGATGTGTAGGTGTTGTCTTCAGTAATAGGGCCTCACCATCAGTTTGTGGAAAGCAACCAATAGCCTATGTTGTTTGGGGTTTCCATGGAACCCCTTTGGCTAACAACTCAATTAGATGTAACCTGTTCCTGACACTGGAGGATTCACTTGGTGGCTAGAGATGTCTTGTTGGGGCTCTGTCATCCCACCCACCCCCTTTATTTGGTGATTCCATTTAGATTTCTTCTATATATGTATATATTTTGGGAAGTTTCTACTTTATTAAGTTTTTATATGACCTCTCAAATGGCCCCTAGTGTTAGCTGCCCCCCATTCCCTCTCCTACTCCAATTAACCCTCCTATTCTGGCCACTATATATCTCTGGTCACCATCTTTCCCTTACTATATGTTCTAGTTTCCCTAACTTTGGAGTTCTCCCTCACCCAGTCCCTTATTCTATGAGGTTTTAATTATCTATAAAATGATAGTTATTTAATTAGATTTTGATTGCTCTGGGGTTTCTATACTACAGTTTTATATAATAAAATGGGAAAATCAATAGTAAAAATTCTCTATGAAACAATGAAGAAAACTCTAAACAAGATGATGGGAAAGCAGGGTGGGGGGAGACGACTCAGATGTTAAGAGCACTGGCTGTTCTTCCAAAGGTCCTGAGTTCAATTCCCAGAAACCACATGGTAACTCACAACCATATACATTGAGACCTGGTGCCCTCTTTTGGCCTGCAGACATATATGCAGGCAGAACACTGCATACACAATTTAAAAAACTGTGGTACATCTATCTACACAATGGAATACTACTCAGCTATCAGAAACAATGAAATTATGCAATTTGCAGCCAAATGGATGGAACAATTAATAAATGAATAAATATTTTTAAAAATATGAAGAGAAAGCCACCTGTGTTCTTGTCCTCTTTTACCATACACATATGAGATGGAAGGACTGAAGGAAGTCATTTAACCTCTCAGAACTTCTGCTGACTAGTATACAAAGGAAAGGGGATGGGGTACAACTCATCACCCACACAGAACGGACAGAACCAATTTTCAGCTCTCAGAACCATGATTTATAAACATCAAATTCATCATAATCTTCATGATTAAAATTAGATCATAACTGCAAAGAGTGATGTTTTAAAAGTTATAACCTTTAAATTTGAACAATAGCTCAAATTATTTAAATGAAAAACTAGTAAAGGGACTAGAGAGATAGATTGGAAGTTAAGAACACTGGCTGCTCTTGTAGAAGACCTGGGTTCAAATAACAGCATCTGTACGGTAGCTCTCAGCCATCAGTAACCCCAGTGCAGGTGATCTCATGCCTTTTCTGACATGCATGTGGGACACAGACACACACAAAGGAAAATCACTCATACATATAAAATCAGTAAAACTGTGAAAAATAAATAAAATGGTTTTTAAATTTTTTTAATAATTTATTTTTTATTTCTTCAAGTTACATCTCAATCACAATCCCCTCCCTACTCCCCCCTCCAGTCCCACCCTTCCACCCTCCTCCCTCTCAACCACCCATCCTCTTCCCTTCTTTTTTTCTTTTTTTTTTAGTTTAAGGTATTTATTTTTCCCCCCAACAGCTCTCCTTTTCAGTCCAAAAAATGGTTCTTTTTCTTATAACTATAAATACAATACAAAACAACAGAAATAAATAGTCCACGATTATAAGAGTTATGTGGCTTAGCATACATTCCCAATGTCCAGTCCATATGTATTTGGCACCTGACTTTAACATTCTACTATCTAACCTTCTCCATGAGTTTAAAGTTCTATATCTAATTCAGCTTTCATACTAACTTGCCTCATAATTTTAAAAATATCTTCTTAGATCCAGAAAACCCTCTTGATTCCTAAACAACTCAAAATTTAACTATGAGACTCTAGTTATCTATTCTTCAACCACCTCAGAGACCTGAGAGGGATAAATATATCTGATTGTATAGGAAGTGCAGGGCCTGCAGCTTCCAAACCTAAAAAATGACATACCAGTGGCTGCCTGGACAGTTCCCATTTTCTCTCCATACATTACAGCATCAATCTTCAGCCATTTGGCCCCATTTCTCTGACAGACATTGGTTGTTTTTAAATTTTTAAAAAATCATTAACACTTGTACTCTCAAATAAAAATATAGTTAATAAAAGAATGAAATTAGAGCCATACTTATCAACTTGCACAAAACTTAAGTCCAAATAGATCAAAGACTTTAACGTAAGGCCTGACACACTAAATCTATTAGAAGAGAAAGTGGGGAAAACCATCAAACTCATTGGCACAGGTGACAGCTTCCTGAACAGAACACCAACAGCTCAGGACCTAAGACCAACAATCAATAAATGGGACCTCATGAAACTGAAAAGCTTCTGTAAGGCAAAAGACACTGTCATTCGAACAAAAAGGCATCCTACAGATTGGGAAAAGATCTTCACCAACCCCACATCTGACAGAAGGCTAATATCCAAAATTTACAGAGAATTCAAGAAATTAAATGCCAAGAAACCAAATAATCCAATCAAAAAAAAAAAATGAGGAGCAGAGCTAAACAGAGAATTCACAAAGGAGGAATTCCTAATGGCTGAGAGACACTTGAAGAAATGCTCAGCATCTTAATCATCAGAGAAATGAAACTCAAGACGACTCTGAGATTTCATCTCACACCTGTCAGAATGGCTAAGATCAAAAACTCAAATGACAGCACATGCAAGCAAGGTTGTGGAGAAAGGGGAACACTCCTCCATTGCTGGTGGAAGTGCAGGCTTGTGCAACTACTATGGAGGTCAGTCTGGCGATATCGTAGAAAATTTGGAATAGCTCTACCTCCAGACCCAGCCATACCACTTCTGGGTATACATCCAAACGATTCCTCATCAAACCACAAGGATATTTCCTCATCTATGTTCATAGCAGCCTTATTTGTAATAGCTAGAAACTGGAAACAACCCAGATGTCCCTCAACCAAGGAATGGATTAAAAAAAAAAAAAAACTGTGGTACATCTACACAATGGAATACTTACTACTCAGCTATCAGAAACAATGAAATCATGCAATTTGCAGCCAAATGCATCTATTCACTTATAATTGGATTTTAGCCATATAGTACAGGATAACTATACTACAACCAATGCACCAAAGGGAACATGAACATAGACTTTTTTTCCTATCAATGAGACACCTTGCCCTAGTGGTGCTACCTTATAGGCCCCCAGTGTATGAGGAGGCTCTTGGCTTTCATATGACTGCTGAACTGGGGTGTGTGACTGATACGTAGGGACACTCCACTCTAGAGGAGTCAGTTGGAAGGGATGGGGGTGGAGGGTGGGAGGGCAGGACTGGGAGGGGTGGAAAGAGGACACTGTGATAGAGATGTAACCTGAAGTAATAAATAAACATAAAAAAGAAAAGAAAATTTTAAAATATAGTTAATAAATTTAAAAATGACTTAGTTATGAAGGACCTTTCTGTAGATATGTTCACTTATAATCAGTTTTAGATGTCATTAAGAAAGAGAAACAGAATAGATAGCTATGGGTGGATGGGGTGCTGGAACAGGAGGATCAAGTTGGGGGGAAATGGGAGATGGGAGCATGGGGAGAAATATAGGAGAGACACCTAAAATTAAGACCCATTTGAGGGGTAGTGTAGAAGCTAAGTACAGTAGAAGCTTCCTAGGACACATATGAAGGAGAATGAAAGCACCAAATACTGGGGAAGACAGAGTCCCCACTACCCACCTCCTGGCACCAAATGAAGTTTCCAGTACTAGAATTGGGTTATATTTGAGTTCTTTTTTTTTTCTTTTTCTAAGACAGGATTTCTCCTTGTAGCCTTTGCTGTCTTGGAACTCACTCTGTAGACCCATCTGGCCTTGAACTCATGTAATTGAGCTCTAATGGGCTTTAATAAACAACTCAGGCTATTGTTAAAAGTATACCATAAACTGACAGCAAGGTCACATTGCTGAGGACAAACCTACACAACTCATTGACTATGAAGAAGTAAAGCTGGTGCCTATATAGAGTCTTCACCCGACATTCTACACTTTGATACAGGAAGGTACTCTGAACACTACTCAGAGAAACATGAACACCAACCCAGCTACCAACCCTTTGATCTACTCTAGTACCCTGCCTACAAGATATGTAAGCCAACAGTGGCACAAAGCTTATGGGAGTAACCAACCAATGTCTGATTTGAGTTAAGGCCGACTCCACAAGACAGGATTCATGCCTGACACCGTTCAGTGACCAAGAACCAGAAACTAAATAGCCCAGGGACCTAGGGGAAAACCAAATACTACTGTCCTAAGTAAAACAATAAAGCACAGCAGTAAAATGACTCCTAATGACATCCCACTATTCTTATAGATCAGTGTCTTCCTCAGCCGTCAGAGGAGAGGCTTGCAGCAAATGGGAACAAATATAGAGTCCCAAAGCTGGGCATTGTGCAGAGAGTGAGAGACCTTGGAACACTCACCCCTAAATTGGATGTCTCCATCAAATCCCTCCTCTCAGAGCTCAGGGAAACCTGTGGAAAAGGAGGCACAAACACCAAGGAAATAAGGCCCTCTAGATCAACATGATCAAAGGTCATACAAACGCACAGAGACTGAGGCAGGATGTACAGAGTCTCCACCGGTCTGCAGCAGGTCCTCTGTGTATGGGTTGTGGCTTCTAGTTCAGTGTTTTTATGGAATTCCTGAATGTGTAAATGAGTGGGTCACTGACTCTTGTGCCTTCTAATGGGCTCTTTTCCTTCTGTTTGGTTGTCTTGCCCAACTCCAATGTGTTAGTTTTTGTTTTGTCTTATTTTATTATATTTTGTTTTATTTTATTATTATTTCTTAGAAGGCTGCTTGTTTTCTAATGAGGGACAGAAAGAAAGCAGATCCCAATGGGAGGGGAAATGGGGAGAAACTGGGAATAGCTGAGGAAGGAGAAACCATAACCAGGATATATTATGTGAAAAAAAAAATCTATTTTCAATGAAAGGAAAAAGAATGTTTTAAGATTTATTTTTATTTTGTGCATATGGTGTTCTACCTGCATGTACACCTTCACGCAGAAGAGGGCATCAGATACCATTATAGATGGTTATGAGCCACCACATAGTTGCTGGGAAATTAACTGTAAAAGAGCAGTCAGGGCTCTTAACCACTGAGCCATCTCTCCAGCCCTTATGGAAACAAAGTTTAGTTAAAAATAAATAA
This sequence comes from Lophiomys imhausi, assembly GCA_907164525.1. Taxonomy (NCBI): domain Eukaryota; kingdom Metazoa; phylum Chordata; class Mammalia; order Rodentia; family Muridae; genus Lophiomys; species Lophiomys imhausi. The sequence continues at coordinate 16,769 of CAJQZJ010032789.1, forward strand.
AATTGTTTTTTTAATTATTTTTAAAGATTGATAACATTTATACTCACAAGTAAAAACATAGTTATTATTAGCTTATTTGCATAACAATATCACATGAAGGAGGCTTTTGTAATATGTTCAAATCAATTTTGTTCCCAAAATTTTATGTATGTAGGTATGTAAAAAGAACACAATCTAAACAAGTTCTCATTTGACCAGTTCTTTGAGAATTGTGCAGTACTGTGTGTTTAGTATGCTGACTTTCCATACCTACTGCTCCCAGACCAGCACCCTTCCCTCCCACCCAACTTTGTGTCCTTTTCTTTTTAATACAGTTGGTAATGCTCATATAACCTTGGATATGTGATCCTCTAGCAAAGCATGGTCAGTCACCTTACTAGAGGTTACACTCTTCACGGAAACTGTCTCTCCCTCTCCCAGGAACTATCAATTGCCAATACCTATTTTCCGTGGTGCTGGACTTGGTGCCCACCTCCCTTCTTTATGCTGGGGTTTGGTCTGGCTTTAGCTTCCGTGGGTCTTTTGCAGGCCACCATGACATCACTGTGGATTTATACATACAGTTGCCCTGCCTGTCCAGAAGACAATATTTCCTTGTAGTCACCCACCACCTCTGGCTCTTAGAATTTTCTGCTCATTCTTCTGTAATAATCCTGGATGGGGGTGTGATACAGATGTTCTGTTTAGGGATGAGGTTTCTACAGATGCTTATTCTATATACATTGACCAGCTGTGGGTCTCCATGTTGATTGCCATCTACTGCACAAGGAAGCTTCACTACTGAAGGCTAACAGAAACATTAACCTATAGGTAGACTCATAAGTCATTAGGAGGTTTTTAATATTATCACCTTTTAGCAGAATAATAGTAGTATGTTCTCCCTTAGGGACTATGACCTGTTTATACTTAAGTTCTTGGCCCCCATATTGGCGGTTTTCAAGATGGGGAGCAGGCCTACATCTAATCAAAAAGATGTCAGTTACTCCCAAGATGTCTCTGTCACTCCAGCATTAATCACATGTGAATTCTGTGAGCCACAATAACTACTCATTACTGGCCTGGTGAAACAAGCTGATTAATGCAGGTGATTACTTCTCTCCTCTAGTAACATGCATACTACCTCCCAGAACTATGAAATCTGGTCATAAGAATGAAGTTTCACTGTGTACATCACCTTGATATCCCCATGTTCTGTGACCCAAGTATGCATTATCTACAACAACACCATCTTACCATCAAGTGGCAATGGGACTGGCAATAGCCTGTGCTCTCTGTGGGTTCATGGTACCTCATTAGCCAACAACTCCAAAAGAGGTAATCCATTTCTGGCACTAAGTTTTTTTATCTGTTAGCCTGTGATGTCTAGTAGGGCCATTGTTGCTATTTTATTGGGTACTCCATTTAAACTCTTTTATATGTGCATATGTATGTATTTGGGGAAGCTTTTAGCATATCAACCTCCACATTACTTTTTCAAAATGTCTTCAGCCCTTCCTCTGCCCTACCCTCCCATCCTACTTCCTATTTAAACCTTCTATTCTTCCTTTTAAACATTTATATCATGGTGCTCTACTCTCCCTTCCTTGAAATCTACCTCCCCACGTTCCTTATATTTGTGTGTGTGTGTGTGTGTGTGTGTGTGTGTGTGTGTGTGTGTGTATAAGTAACTATGGGACATCAGATAACAACCTATAGGAGTCAATTCTCTCCTTCCAAGATGTGGGGCCCTAGGATTGAATTCAAGTTGGGTTGTCATCCTTGGTGGCAGCCATCTTTACACACTAAGCCATCTCTTTGGCCCTGAACAATTTTTACCTCAGTATAACTTAATAATCATAAACAGGTTCAAATAGAATGGTGACAACAAAGACAAATGGAAAATATTCTTTAAGAGTGGCACTTTCAAGATCAATTTTGTAAATAAACTTTTGAAAGATTCCATGATGAAACTGAGAAGTGAGTTCATTAAGGGTGCTTGCTCCAGAGACTAGAGAGATTGCTCAGGGGTTAAGAGCATTTGCTGCTCTTCCAGAAAACCTGGGTTTGATTTGCAGCACCAATATCAGCTATCTCACAACTGCCTGTAACTTCAGGTCCAAGAGATCTGATACTTTCTAGACTCTGCAGGCAGCTGAGCTCGCACATGTACATATCCACACACAAACACACATATCCACACAGTTAAAAATAAATCTTAAATGCAAAAAGAGTGCTCAATGGCCTTTAGCCTCACTGAAATGTGTACCCAGGGTTCAAGGAGAGACCCTGCCTCAGAGCTTTAGAGGAAGAAGCTGTCTCTCTCTCTCTCTCTCTCTCTCTCTCTCACACACACACACACACACACACACACACACACAGACCTTTAACATTCTCCATTACATAAATATCAAAGATATTCTCTCAAATCAAGACTAAATCTACCCCTACAGCAGATAATCTCTCATTTACACATTTGTATACGTATTGCATATGTACAATTAGGAGAGAGAGAGAGTCCTTGAACAGATGTATTGCGTACACTTAAGTTGTAAGATTTCTTTCTAATGCATTGTCTTGTACTTGCCAGGGAAATTTGTGCTTCCTCCACTAATGAAATGGGAGATTTAAAAAAAAAAAAAAAAAAAAAAAACAACTCATTTTGGTGTTTGCCCTCATGGGCACACATTCAGCAAGCACACACACACACACACACACACATTTTAGTTGTGCTGAACTTAATGTGAAATTTTAGATAAGAGTCTCATTTATTGGCAATTCAAGGAAAGGGGTTTAGCTTAATCCTCACTTAATGAAACCCCCGCTAGTGAGTTTCCATGGTCAACACAGCACTTAGCGCTCAGAGCTTCATGCCTTCTAGAGCATTGAAAGCCACAGTGATTAGGCTCAATTGGAATGTAAAACCTGGAAGGCAGGATTTTTGTAAAGTGATTATGCTCAGAAATCACATGGGCTGGGTCTGTTTAAAACACCTTTGTAGCTTCTATATTTTGCTACTAAGAGCAGTCAACAGCTATGCTTCAAACATAACAAACCGTGTCATGGGAATCAACATGATTAGCCTCTGGTTCCTTAAAATGTCAGGCTGGATTCTGCTCACCTTTCAAAGGCTGGACATACATGTATATGACTTTGAAAATTACAACACACATGTGTATTCAGAGAGACACAGCACATAACCAAGCGTTGGCCTTTAAGAAAGCTTTCAGTAATCCATGCATTACTTTGCTAGTATTTACAAAAGGATAAACTGCAGTAACATTCATTAAATACCAAATGTATGCCACAAGTCCTCTTTGAAGATCCAAGAAGCTCATTAGATTTCGTACAGTCTTTCAATATGGTTCCTCCTATATACATAAGAGAATGCTTCTCTTATCATCTGGTTAAAGTGACAATTATAAGGCAGAAGTGGGCATTATGGAATTATCACATCATTTAATAATAGAAAATCTACCCTAATTCCTTCACCTTGCTGTTACTTTAGAGGAATGAGTAAATCGGTAATTCCTAGGCAGAATCAACTTAAACCAATGAAGTACAGATTGCTTGTAAAACTAAGCCAAGAATATAGACATAAGGCTCCAAAATTATTTAAAAACTATTAAACACTATTTTTAAGGCTGATCCTTCAGAAAAAAAAATAGGTCTTTTCTTGTATTTCTGTAAATTTTAAGTCACGCTACTGAGGAATGAACCCAGGGCCTTGTTTATGCTAAGCAAGTTGTCTGCCACAGGCTCCAAGCTATACCCCATCCTTGAATGTTTCTCTTAGTTAAAAATCCTAAGATGCCAAATTGGCATGTGGATAACCCAGGTGCTTTTTGAAAATTGTTTAACCTTGTTAACCATTTTTCCCCAAAGTAACTTTCCTTCCTTCCTTCCTTCCTTCCTTCCTTCCTTCCTTCCTTCCTTCTTTCTTTCTTTCTTTTTTCTTGTTGGTTTTTTTAAGACAGAGCTTCTCTGTGTAGTCATGCCCTGAAACTCACTCAGTAGACCAAGCTGGCCTCCAACTCACATATCTACCTGTCTCTACCTCCCAAGTGTTGGGATCAGGGTGTGTGCAACCAACACCCAGCTTTACTAAGGGATTCTAACTTTAAACCTCTGCATAATTCATTGATATGGCTACTTTCAGTGAACTTGTTTAAATTTTGCTATGTGTACATAAAATTTAAATACAAAGAACAGACATGTTCTAGAAATAAATAATACTTTTTTTAAGAAATGAGTTAATAAGCTTAAAAATATAATAAAAATACAATATAAAATTTTCAAACTAAGCCGGGCGGTGGTGGCACACGCCTTTAATCCCAGCACTTGGGAGGCAGAGGCAGGCGGATCTTTGTGAGTTCGAGGCCAGCCTGGTCTACAAAGCGAGTCCAGGACAGCCAGAGATATTCAGAGAAACCCTGTCTCGAAAAACCAAAAAAAAAAAAAAAAAAATTTTCAAACTATAATTTACCTTACTGGCATGAAAAGAAAATGGCCTTAATTTCAGATTAGAATATTAGACTGCAGGTGGCTACAGAGATTACACAAACTTGATAGCAGCTTAAAAGTTTTTTGTTTTTTTTTTTGTAGAGGTATAGGCTATTTCCATGGTTTGGCATTAAAAAGCAGGTAACAGGTTTAAAACACTGTAAATAAATTAAAGGTGACAGCTGTTCAACCTGGTTTTACAAACCTCCAAGAGTTGAAAAAACTTAGAGCTAAGGTAAAATAATGCATGGTGTTAGCCCATGCCTTTACCTCCAGCAGAGACAGGAGGATCACTATAGAGTTAGTTGTCTTATGAATTCTAGAGTTAAAAGAAACAGGGTGGTGATGGTGCACACCCTTAGTCACATCATTGGGGAAGAATACACCCTTAATCCCAACACATTAGAGACAGAAACAGGCAGATCTCAGAGCTCAAGGCCACCTGATACAAAACAAGCTCTAAACAGAGAAAAACTTTGATCCAGGAGTGGAGGAGCACATCTTTAATCCCATCAGTTGGAAACCACATGTCTTTGATCCCAAAACTTAGAATGCAGAGACAGGCACATAGGATTTGGAAAGATTTAAGTTTAAAAGCTACTTACAAAAGGCAGGCTGCAATTCAAACAAATTGTCCTTTGAGATCTCAAAATATATACACTAAAGGTTTGTTTAGCTCCAAAATATCAAAATAATTTCTTCTTTAATCCGGATTGAAAGGTAATACTTTATATATTATCAAAAAA
>CAJQZJ010032789.1:46993-83772 GCA_907164525.1 Lophiomys imhausi
CACATCATAGCTTATCATTGTGTGGTCAAATGACTTTTCATGTAAAAACATGGGAATATGAAATTCCCTATTCTCTGGAGAACCATAAGAATTAATAAACATGACGATCTTTTTGTGATATGTTCATCACCATTTAGCTATTTACACAAAATCTTTGTCTTTTTAGCATCTCATTTAAAAAAATCTATATTGAGGAAGAAAACTTTACTGTGGCAATATATTTTATTTGACCAATTTCTGCTACCAGCTATGTTTAACTTCTGTAAGAAACTCTACCAATGGCAGTTTTATAAGTTTATATATTCTATGAATTATTTTGCTGATGGCAAGAATAAAATGTGAATGGCTATTAAAATTCCTTCCATTTTCTGATCCCATTAGCTTATTTTAGAAGCAAAAATCATTTTGTCTAATTTCTTTCCTCTTTTCCCAACTTTCTTTTTTTTTTTTTTTTTTTTTTTTGGTTTTTCGAGACAAGGTTTCTCTGTGCAGCCCTGGCTGTGCTGGACTCACTTTGTAGACCAGGCTGGCCTTCAACTCGCAAAGATCCGCCTGCCTCTGCCTCCCAAGTGCTGGGATTAAAGGCGTGCGCCACCACCGCCCGGCTTTTCCCAACTTTCTATTGATCCTTTGTGAGTTTCACAGCATGCACCCCAATGCCACTCATTTCTCCATCCCTTCATATCTGCTCTCTGCCCTTGTAACCTCCCCTGCAAAAGAAAATAAAAAACAAAACAACAAAACCCAAATTAAACAAAGCAGAGAAAAATTTCCCATCGTGAGAACTGTAGTGTGTCACACTGTGTCTGTCCCACAGTGTGTCCCTCTGTCCACACATCTTCACTTGCAAATGTCCATTGCAATGAGTCATTGGTCTGGCTTGAGATCTCTGGCTTCTGCCACACCATCAATACTGGATCCTCATTGGGACTCCTCTCAGTTATCCTGTTGATACCGTGTGTCATGGAGATCCTGCAGCTTTGGACCAGCTGGACCAGCCCTGCTATGCATTCCAACAGTTCACAGATGATGTAGTTTTTGCGGTGGGCCAACTCAAAGCCCTGGATCTGGGCCTGGAAGTTAGCTGAGCAGGTCATCCTGCCTGCTCTCCACATAGGCACAGTCAAGCTCTCGAGACTGCCCCTCTCGCCCAGCCAGTTCCACCACCAGCAGGAGGCAGGGTCAGCTCTTGGTGATGACTCACCTGTACCCAAGCCACAAGAGCCAACTCTACTGCGCTACCCATTTGAGGTGCAGGGCCTACTCCCTGAGTGCTACCACTAGTGAGAGGTGGGGTCAGTTCTCCAGAGTGCTACAGCCAGTGAGGGGTAGGGCCAGATCTGCCCAGCCCTTGGACATCACGTGTTCCCAGCTGGCTCTCTAGACCGGGGATGTCTCCATGGCCTCTAGTGGTAATATGAACCATGGGCATTGACACAGACCCAGACATGGCCCTCAGCCACAACATGGGGTGGGACCTCACCATGGCCTCAGGTGCCAGGGCTGTTACTCTTCACTCTCACGTTTCCAGTTCCACCTCTCTTCATGACTCTTAAACTCTTCTGCTTCTCTTTCTCTCCCATTTGTCCACCACATACCTGCACATTGTAGTGGCTCCTGCTTCAGGTGGGCTATGTGGCTAGCTGGCCTTTGGGTGATCTCCTCTGCCCTAGCCAGTATGGTGGCTCCCGGGTCTCTGGATGTCTTCCTCCTCACACACTGCATTGGGTGGTGGCAGGCAGGCCTCTGTGCGTCTCTGGCCTGTAGCAGGCAGGCCTCTGGGCATTTGTCTAATTTCTTATTATGAAAAGTAAGATGTTAGGTGTCTGAAAAACTTGTAAATTTTTCCTCTGAGCTCTATCAGTCCCTGCATCAAATCCTACTGTTTATTGTGTGTGTTTATAGTGTGTGTATGTGTGTGTATATTGTGTATGTGTGTGTATATTGTGTATGTGTCTGTATATATATGTGTGTGTGTGTGTGTGTGTGTGTGTGTGTGTGTGTATACACACACACACACACACACAAGTTTGACTCAGTTTTGTTCAAACAGCTCTTTATCTGACTATGCCAATGCAGTTTCTGGATTGGGCTCCCCAGAGTCTCCATACCTGAGAGAATGCCAGACTTCCGCTTTCTCATTTGCATACGTTCTCAAAGTCAGCCTCTGGATAAAGACTTCAAATGAAAACTGGGTCTTTGGAAAGGGAAAGCTTTGCTATTGCTTTGGACAGGAGGCATTTGGGGTGATTAAACAACTAAGTCATCTCTTTATTTGGGGATAAAGGATGAAAAAGAATTCAAATGGGTGACCAAGTTATAAATTAATCTTGAGGTACTCAAGTGATTGGAGTTTTTCTCCCAGCTTTTAAATCATGCGATATCAATCTTTGCTCATTTTCCTCTGAGTAATTTGTTATTACACTGATGGTAACCAACTCCACAGACATTAGCCGGCCATCCACAAGTATCCATTACAGCAGTAAAATAAACTCATGGAAGAACTAGCCTGAGATCTCAACCATGCTTTTCTGTCTGCAAAATGGCATGACAGTTTGTGGATTTCTAACTGGAAATAAATTTAATTATGTTACTACCTTACTGCTGTGAATTCGTAGTTAAAACGTGTATTGGGAGGGCTGCAGAGCTCTGATCTGCAAAAGGCACCCACTACAAAGAGTGGAAGAAATGGGTCGCCCCTCTCACTCTCACTATCTAAAGTGACATTTAAATTGGATCCTGGAAATTACCTTTTCTGTTTATGTTAGCGAGACTTTTTCTCCCGTCTTTTGCTTTATTTGAGTAGTGAAGCCACTTTATAGGATTCAATGTGGCCTGCATGAAGTGTCTTGCATACCTGTAACCTTTCAATTAATGTTATTTATGTTTCAATAAACCACCAAGCTGCTTTTCCAGATGTCCTAATCCTTCATGTAAATGAATTTATTAGATCCAGCCACCAGACTCAATGAAATCTGCCAAATTCACTGTCTGGGCCACATACCAGGGAGTCGAAGCTGTATTTGCATAAGCTTGCTCTGTGAGTGTAATCTTATGTAGTATCTGCAGAGTTAAAGTTTCACTAATGTAAATCCCTGACAAATCAAATACAGATGGAGTTCTCTGCCCTCAGGGTTGAGCCTGTCAATTCTCAGCTCTCATATCTGCCTCCTCTTGGCTCTGGTCTCTCCACCCTTCATCTCCCCCCACCAATACTACTAATCTTTCAAAATTATTTATGTTAATACATTGCAGATACCGAGCATGGCAGTGAAGACTGGTGGCTCCTGTCTTCTTTCAGTCACTCTGCCAGGCAAAAATGAGGCTGGCAAGTCATTGGAGGGGAGCTAGTTTTACCACCTGGAAAAATTTGCCCTGCCAATCAGTGGATGGCAGACAGATTGTTTGAGTTTGCCTAGAGATGTTTTAGATAAGGGGGAGTCGGCTCAATAAATGGGTTAACGTCAGCCTGCAAATTCCATAACGTGGCCAAGGTAAATTCAATAATAAGCCCTCCGAGGAAGGGGGTGGTGAGTTGGCATGGAGAGGCTGTGTGATAGTGGGGGAAGAGAAAGTGTTGATCTGTTCAGACCAATCCCTTTGGTTAATGTTACAGCCCTCTGTGATAGGTGGGACTCTTCTTTAATTCCATTGATTAGCTCCAAAAATTCTTGATAAGTTTAAGCCCTGTATCAAAAGAGAAAATATGACTGCCGAGTGTGGAGAGTGTCAGTGCTTTCTGGGTTTGTTTTTGATTATTTTAAAGTCTAACTATGTTTCCTCTGCTGGTGCCCAGTTGCTATTTATTTGCCTCTAGCCTTTGATCCCCCTTATGCTGGCACATCATAAAAAACATATTCCTGCTCACGTCTTATATTATGTAGTTTGTTTCTGCTCGGGGTGAATAAGCCTCTCTTTGTTTTTGATAGACTCCAGGTGTTTATCGCTATAAGTTAGTAATGGAGTTAACCACAAGAAGCAAACTGGAAAAAGAAGGAATTGGTGGAAATTCTGAGTCTGATAATTTAGAAGTCCTCCTGGCAAGACTCTTCTGGGAATAACATGCTCTAAACTTAAGGGCCTTGTCTCTCCTTTCTAATCAAGCTGGATGAAATTGGGATTTTAGTATTCAAGGGTTCCCATTCTCCTCAGGCCTTTGATGAGTTTCTTTGAAAGTGGCCAGAGAGTCTTGTTTCCCCATGAATTTTCATCCTGGTACTAAATGAACGATGGCAGCTAATCCAAAAGAGATTACTGATAGCCATTTGCTCGATCTGAGCTTGGAGGATTAGTGCCAGAAGCAATTTTCCACCCATGGTAGTAATTCCCCCTGTCTTGGAGTGGGGAGAAAAAGGGGGCAATGATAACACTGGGATAGATGAATGTGTACAACCAATCAGCAACTGTGATGGGAAGTGCACTTCTCATTTGTATTCCTTTGCTCCCCAAACATTGTGTGTGGGGACAGAAGTCAATTCAAGGGCCCTTTGTAATGGTGACCAAGGTTATTGGCAAATTTTGTACAACTCTACTTTCTTTGTTGGCACAAATAGATATTGCGTCCATCTTAAAGATTATCACTCCTCATCATCTGAAGTGGAAACTGAGGCAAAAGGGGGCCCATTTGCCCCAACAATGAAAGAATGGCTCAGTCAGTAATAAGTTGTAGGCATTTTGGCTTTAAATTAGTAGTTTTCAACCTGTGGGTTGTGACGCCCAGATATCCTGCATAACCAGATGTTTATGATTCATAACAGTAGCAAAATCATGGTTACGAAGTAGCAACAAAAATAATTTTATGGTTGGAGGACACCACAACATGTGGAACTGGATTAAAGGGTCACAGCATTAGGAAGGCTGAGAACCATTGTTTTAAACTTATGTTTTGTTCTTTCTGTAAGATGCAAAAAAGAATAGGCTAAGGTTCACATTTTTGAAAATTTACACTACTGAAGCAGAATTTGGAGTTAACGAGATACTGTTTGAAATGCTTAAGAGGAAAGAGCTCTACATAAAGTAACACTTAAAAGTAAGTATCCTTATCTGCTTCCAAGTTTTGTCCTTTTTGGACAGAAGTCTGTCTACAGTTGAAGCAAGGGGTTTTTCTTGCCAAGGGAAAGGCTTACCACCAATTCAATCATCTCCCACTGGAGATTCTTCAATGCTCATCTTCTACTTGGAGTAGAATAGGGGGTGCTGTCAGGAGCTGACATGTCTCGATACCAAAAATCTTAAGTTAAGAAAACATCTTTGAATGCCATATTCTGCAGATCTCTTGAGGTTTTTGAAGATGATAAGTTCAGTTGACAGCCTAGCTCTGCCAAGACAGGGTAGGTAAGTCCTTCATAATTCCTGCTCTACAATCAATGTCTGTCAGAGAAACGGGGCCAAATGGCTGAAGATTGATGTTGTAATGTATGGAGAGAAAATGGGAACTGTCCAGGCAGCCACTGGTATATCATTTCTTAGTTTTGGAAGCTGCAGGCCCTGCACTTCCTATATAATCAGATATATTTGTCCCTCTCAGGTCTCTGAGGTGGTTGAAGAATAGATAGCTAGAGTCTCATAGTTAAGTTTTGAGTTGTTTAGGAATCAAGAGGGTGTTCTGGATCTAAGAAGATATTTTTAAAATTATGAGGCAAGTTAGTATGAAAGCTGAGTTAGATGTAGAACTTTAAACTCATGGAGATGGTTAGATAGTAGAATGTTAAAATCAGGTGCCAAATACATATGGACTGGACACTGGGAATGTATGCTAAGCCATGTAACTCTTATAATTGTAGCCTATTTATTTCTGTTGTTTTATATTGTATTTATAGTTATAAGAAAAAGAACCATTTTTTGGACTGAAAGGGAGAGCTGTTGGGGGCAAAAAAGAAATACCTTAAACTAAAAAAAAAAAAAAAAAGAGAAGGGAAGAGGATGGGGGGTTGAGGGGGAGGGGGGTGGAAGGGTGGGACTGGAGGGGGGAGTAGGGAGGGGATTGTGATTGAGATGTAACTTGAAGAAATAAAAAATAAATTATTAAAAAAAAGTAAGTATCCTGTTATCTGCTTGACACTTTTACAACTCAGTATGTGTAGAACTGATGTGGTAAACCATCTTAGAAGGTGATGTTGTGTTTTGTGACAGGGACCCTCTATATAGCCCTGAACTGGAACTCATTCTGTAGACCAAGCTGCCTTCGACTCACAGAGGTTCTCATGTCTCTGCCTTCCAAGTGTTGGAATTAAAGTCATGTGTCATCATGCCTGGCCTAGAAGTTAACTTTTGGTTCAGTTTCTTGAGCAGACTTATCTAATATCATGTCAAGTATCAGTTCAAAGGCTGGAGATGTAACTCAGTGCTACAGCATTTGCCTAGAATATGTAAGGCCACAACTTTGCTGCCTAGCAGAGCAAAACAAAACATGAGCCCCGCTTAAGGAAGCCACAGTCACCTAAGTCAGTACCTACTTCCGCTTAGAGGTAGGGGTGTGTTGTAAGTATGCATGCTTCACAATAGGCTGAACAAGCACTTAAAAGACTACGGTTCAAAGAGATGACCATTCATTCATTGCTCTTCTCAGAACTGTAAGTTGAAAGGCATCTTACCCAAACCTCTCAAATTTCTCAAAGAAAAAATTAGGAAGCCATTATTTCTTAATTATCCCCAGACAGAGAGAGCAACTATTAAGAAAGTGGAAATCAGAAAGAGAATCAGACCCCAAACAAATTGCAGTTAGTGTTCCAGAGGAAGGGGACACTTAATACACTGATAGTTCGGGGGCATCTGAGTCTTTTCTTCAGGTGCTGTAAGAGGACTGGGTAGCACTCTTTATAACTCCAGGCCCCACTTGCTGAAGGCTCCACTGCTTTGTGGGAATGTTTGCCAGAAAGAGAGAATCGACAGGGCGGAGGAAAGATAGCCCTGTGCTTAGAATGCACTATTTTGCAATATCCTGTCCTTAGTCCCTCTTCCCAGAAATTTCTTGATCAATTTACATTTTATTTACAAAGATACATAGTCCCTTTGGTTTTCCTCATGCCTGTCTTCCTTGTAACGTGCACACAATTTCATTTTGTTTGAACTATACCATCATCCTAGGAGGTTCCTCTACCCCTTAGCTAGCACTACTGAACTATGTAGAATGTGTATGAACAGAGGCAGGATCTAGCATTTCCTTTCTTGTCTGTGTTTCTTGGAGCATATATGGCATATTCAGATGTGTGCAGACAAGCTCTTCAGACCTCCCTGAGGAAGTGAGGCTCAAAAGAGAAGGCGTTCAGAAGTGGCTTGAATTGTCATTGCAAGATGCCTTTGTCATTACCTTGAGGTTTACACAGCACAAACACTCCCAGAAGGATAGCAATGGAATCAAAGTCAGCAGAGCGTCAGTCAGGTACAGCTGGGCTCCTCAAGCAAGCCTGAAGCTGAGTTTTTCAGATGAGAACATGCCTAACACAACAACAGTGAGTGCAAGCAAGCCTGGGTTATTTGGGCATTTTCTAGGTAGTGACAAATTCAGGGGGAAATAATTTCTTTTCTTGCTTCACACTGCAACATTCCATAACACCGCCAACAAATATACAATCCTCATTGACAATGGCCGTGCCAGAAACAGTATGCCCCACCCACATGTCTCATTGGGTGTCTAATTTCTAAGCTACCCAATTCCTGCCATAGATTTTTGTCTCAAGAAACACTATCTGTAGAGCAGTAGCAGAAGTATTTCTAGTCCAATTGCTTCTCCAGTTCTCCATGGAAAACCAAGAGAAGCAACCATGGGAGGTTATTGTGTGACTATGATTGTTTATTGAAGTCACTGTTCTAACAAGGAATTGCAGCATAGCCTGATTTGGCCTCAAACTCAAGATCTGCCAACCTCAGGCCTCTCAAGTCCTAAGATTAAAACCCAAGCTTGTTAGCCTTGAAGTGGTGTTCTTAAGGAACATCATGGACCACAGTGTTCTTTATGAGCCTTGAAAGAGATGTTTTGGTTGAGCCATGGACCGTAAAAGTTACTCTGAGCAAACTGGTGTGTATGAAACTCACACATGTCTGGCACCCATAGGTACTAAATTAACAAACCTTTAAGTGAATAAACCTTCTTAGAACACAATACACAGCTTTCATGTTAACAGCCAATTATTTCACCAGATAAGTGGGCTACAATTCTTTGGGAGTAAAACTGCTTCTTCACTGATTGTGTAAAAATCTTCATATGCTACAGAGAAAATGCTTTGTGTTTAGTCACTTACACTTGCAAGAGAATTTATACTTTCAAGAAGATAATGAAGATAGAGCGGATTTTGCTTCAGGAGTTGTTTCTTTTCTTTTTAGCCCATTCCAATTATTTCATCAACTTTTGTGTCTGTGAAAGTTGTTAAGTACTTGGTAGGGAGGGTAGTGGAGAAAGCTACCCAATTCCTGCCGTGTTTAGAAGTGTATGAATTCTGATTGTGGTAAGGTACATAAATTTATCAGGTAAAGATGAAAATAAATCTCAGGGACCATGAAGGTACTGAGATAGTAATGCCAGTTTCATTTGAATCAAGAAATCTACAGGCTTCAAGCTAGGAAACTGATTCTTTTTGTTACTTAAAAGTGATGGCCAATAATTAAACTCACTATCCACAAAGACATGGTTCTCAAAGGCTGCAGCTGCAGCATCAGTACTACTTGGAGACCTGTCAGGATGCAGATTCTCAGGACCATTCCCAGATCTACTGCATGAGAAACTCCGGATACGGGACCAACTATGTTTTCACAGGCTTTGCAAGTTATTTTTGTATGTGTTGGGGTGCAAGAATCCCTGCTGTAGAGTGAGACTTAAGATTCTCTAAAGTGCTGATACTGTTTCAATTTTCCCATCTAGTTAATGGCACACAGTCCTAGTCCCTCTTAAGGAACAGCTTCAGTTAGGTAAGAAATCATCCAATGAAAGATGGACCATTGACCACTTTTATATGCATTATTAAGCAAAAGAAGTAGAGAAAGGGCTTTCAAAATTTTCAGCTCATCAATACATTTATCTTCAAATGCAGAAACACCATGAGTCTTGGTAGCTTAAATCTATGTGCTATGGTAGGACCAGAGGGCTTGTTGTCAGCACATCTGCAGTGGGTTGCAAAGAGAATATTAATATTAGTGCTTGTTAATAAGAACAGGTACAAACTTCACTGCCATCGCTTAGGATGTATGTGATCTCACAGTGAAGAAGAGATGGGCGAGGCACCAGTGAAGCTCAGGTGCCACCAAGGAGTGGTGAAAGAGGGGGGGGACAGTGAAATGCAGGCTTAGGATAGAGAAGAAGTTAACGACAGGGGTAAAACTAGGCTGTACAGTTTCGTTCAAACAGGAGTGAAATCATCTTAGGTAATTTTAAAGCCCTCCCTCCCTCTTTCTGTCTCTCTCTATGTGTATGGTTAGGATAAATGGGAGATTCACTGAATTTGTGGGGTAGGTGTGTCTTTAAGATGATGAAGATGAAGAGTCCTAGTTATGGTATGGGAAATACTCAGATCAAAATAAGATGTCATTTGGCCTTTTCTCTTTCACACTCAGCACTAGACGCTTCATCTTTTTGAAAACATAAATATATGCACACATATCTTCGCTTTTAAAAGAAGTTTTCATTCAAGCAAAGAACATGAGTTTAGTGATGTCTGAGTTTTTGAGTGATGGGCAGTTTGGTAGTTGGTATCTCATTTGAGTTTGCATGATTTATGATGTTGTGGTCTGGTCATCAAAATATTACTTTTGTTGCAGTCAAATATAATGTGGGTTTAACAACTATTTGGAGTGAGTTTTATGCACAATAAGTAGCTGTACTATTAGTAGGGTTAATTCTGAATTACAGGTTCACTCCTTGTCACCTAGAATGATGTTCAGAGCAATAGTTTTACTTAAAAAGGATATAAATAGCATAATTTTGTTATTCACACAAAAAGAAAGTATATCTACATATATAGACACACAAACACACATGTCGGCTGTATGAATCACTAGTGTTTTTTTTAATTAAGTAAAACATAATTATCTTTTATTCCCAATCTGTGTCTGAAAATAATTAAAAACAACTTCTTATTTTTATTAGAAAAAAGCTGCACACAAAATATATAGACTTGCTATGCAGCAAGTATCAGTCAGTAATTCTAAATGTGATCCCAAATGTCTTTTCCTCAAAATCCAGCAAGGGACTGGCTGTGTTGGAATCCTGATTTCCTACAGCCACAGTGCCTGTTCTCACTGGCCATTCTTAGCATCAGAATGTAATCACGGCTGCCTGGGAGACCTTTGCTGATCAACAGAGTGTTACTTGGTTTGAAACAGTTTGAATACTTAGTGAGATTTGATTATTTCCTTTCCTTTTTTATTTTTCTTTAAAAAATTTCTTTATGCATTTTATGTATGAGTGTTCTGTCTGCATGCATACCTGTAGGCCAAAAAGGGCATCAGATCCCGTTATAGATGGTTGTGACCACCATGTGGGTGCTGGGAATTGAACTCAAGACTTCTGGAAGAGCAGCCAGTGCTCTTAACCGCTGAGCCACTTCTCCAGCTCTTATTACATTTTCTTAGACAAAGAAAAAAAATGAGCAGATCTGGAGCAAATGTCACAATGGGCAGAGTTGGGGGAAGTGGGCAATGGCATCCCCATTGACTTGTCTCTTGTATTGAGATGAGGTCAAAATTTCAGTTACGCTTCATAGTCCTAATACTGCGGAAGATTCGTGGGATTTTCCCAAGAAAAGCAGCAGAAGGTCCTGGTCTTATAATTGTACACCTGCGTGTATTTGAACCTCCCATAATACAGTTCATGTCCTCAGAAGAGAAGGCAACACCACGGGAGAAGAACCTCCCAGGCTCGATATTATAATGAGTGCTCTTGGATATGTTTTATGAATCCTCTGTACAAGCAGCACATAGACTCAAATCTCAGTTTCTTAGAAATGATGAAGGGATGAGTAAACTGCTTACAAATGGATAGAAACACGTTGAAGACAGAAATTTGCAAATAAATATATTGCATATAAAAACATATGTAGGAGCAAGTGGCTTATAAAAAAGCATTTCCTCATAAATGACCCATGTTACCCCAAATTCGCATGTATATTGGAAATAAGGAAGCCTGGGAAACATTAGTATACACAAACATTGGGTACCTATAATCTGCCCCCCCCCCAAAAAAAAACCAAGGAGACCCTTAATCTAGGTGTTTTTCCAGCTCTATCTCCCTTATTTCTCAAAATTCATCTTACCTTTTTGAATTTGCAAATATACCTACAAGTTTCTTCCCTTCTTTTCCATGTTTCTCCACACACTTTCTTTATAAAAACAAGCTCTCCATTGGTGAGAATTGGTCTAAACCCTGGGCAGC
The DNA here is from genome assembly GCA_907164525.1 of Lophiomys imhausi. Taxonomy (NCBI): domain Eukaryota; kingdom Metazoa; phylum Chordata; class Mammalia; order Rodentia; family Muridae; genus Lophiomys; species Lophiomys imhausi. Next base: position 58,356 of record CAJQZJ010032789.1, read on the forward strand.
TTATGGGCACCCGTTGTTTGGGCATACTAATGTTTCCCAGGCTCCACTTATTTCCAAGATACATGCGAATTTGGGGTAACATGGGTCGTTTATGAGGAAATGCTTTTTTATAAGCCACTTGCTCCTATATATATATTTTTATTTGCAATATTTACACAGCTAATTTGACCAGAGGAGAAACTGCTTTTTGGAACATGACTGATTTCTACACAGAGAACAAATTTAGTTCCAATCAAGATCTCCCTGATTAGGAACGGGTGTTCACAGCAATTTAGACTTTAGGCAGCTACCAGAGCAGCACACACTGAGATTTTTAGATGTTGTGGCAAACTGCTGAAAAGAAACTGGCTGGTATTTAAGCATCATCTGGAGTGGAAAAAGAAAAAAAGCTTGTCTTTGGGCTTTGTGCCATTCGCCTCCTTCAATATATGAAGACTTTTTTCCTTTCTGGTCTTGGGAAAATACGACGCAGTAATCACTGTGACAGTAATTCAGATGGGCTCGTCCATAAGCAAGGAAGTATCTGCTGACCGTTATCTCATAATCTGGGTCTAGGGAATGATATGGGTTATGCCAGAGTTAGGATGGGAGAAACAGAAGAGAGCAGTGTTCCTTCCTTCAGGAGGCTTGGTCCTGCATAGTTTAGAATAGTGCTCATTTCAAGCAATAAAACTTGATAGAAAATGGGTTTCACATATCATGTATCCTAAAATCACGGAGGCCTGGTTTTGGGGTGCGCAGTAGTGGCATGGAAACAGCATCCAAGGTACCCACTTTTCCTCTTACACTCTACCTGAGACTGTTCAAGACACATCCTCTTTGGGGTGTGAACCAACAACCAAGAATCATGGCAACAATCAACCTGGGGCCTTTGGCTTTGGAGTAATGATATGCGAATCCCAGGAAGTGTCTTGTCCTTCAGACACTGTGGGGACACATCTTCTTTCATCTGGTGTATCTGTAAGTTAGCAGGGGAATGTCACACACAGCTGACTAACACAGAAAGACACGCTGGAGCAGGTAGGTGTGGGGGCGGGGTGGGTAAGTGCAGCTTGTTTGGTTTGCAGCTCTGGGGCCTTGTTTTCTGGCACTTGTGGAAGGCATTTTTGTATGCCACACACTTCAATTTCATCCTTCTTCAGAGAGAATGAAAATCATGCAGCAATGGATTAATACAATAGGCCCAGGTGACACGGGACATGGATTTGTGGGAATTAAAAAGGAAATTATTCTACCAAAATTGAGCTGTATTGTTAACAGTCAACTAAACATTTTTTTAAAGCTGCCTCATTGCAGTATGTGTTTGTTTCTTGGTTGGTTATAAAGACAAAGTTTGACTACATAACCCAGGATGGCCTCAAATGTGTAGTCTTTGAGCCTCATCTTTCAATGGGTTAGGGTTTCCAGCATGTACCAGCTCATTAGCTTCAGCTACATGCCGAGAAGAACATCTCTACTTTTTAGGAATATTTTTACCACCTCTGTACCAGACAACACACTAGACACAGCTTTAGTTTCATAGGTATTGGGGTCTAGGCTTGGGGTAGTCGTGACTTTGACCTTTGAGTAATAAATCAAGGAACCTAGGAAGCTGCTTTACTCTGGAATCTCTTTCCTATTCCACTCTCCCTTTGTCTGAAACCCAACTATTAAATATTCATTCCTTTGGGGGCAACATAAGCACTCTTTTGAAAAGTTAGTTATCTCACCTCCTCATATAAAATGAGCTCAGATCATTTCCCTCCCATACAGTTTAATGTCCAATAGAATAAATAAGTACATAATTATTAATAGGCACCTTCTGGGCACTGGACTTGTAAACACCAGATCCCAGGATCAAAGTTATCAGTAGATTCTATTTAGATGTTCATAATTCATTGGAAAGAAGTCAAGCACTGTGAAGTAGCCAGGAGTGTTTTAGACTTGCAATCCTGGTTGCTACCATCTTGTGAAGATGTGGATTCCCCCACACAGGGCCAATGTGAGAAGACTCTCAGTGTTGGAGGAAGGGGATGTCTCAAATAAGGAACTGGGAAGGATAGAAAAAGCTCTAAGCAAGAGGAGCAAGCCATGTTTTAACAATTCCAAAATTATTCTCATGAGTGGAAATTTCTAAAATAATATTTGAAACCAAAACGCCTATGTGTCATTTGCTTTTGTTCAGAGTCAAGGTGCAATCAATTAATAACTCCTGACAGTGGACCGAGTAACACAAATGTTATGAGATCCCTCCAAATGGAGCAGTGATGACGTCACCGGTTCGCCTTCATCTCCCAAATACATAACAGATGAGGGTTAGGTGCCATGTACACAAATGGTGGTGATAATTGTGCAAGTTGAAGCTACTCGTGACTGACAAATCATCCCAGCATCCTCTGCTTGTTTCCAAATTCCTCATCACATCAGTGATGATTGAAGTACCAGAACATGAAGTACCTGCATGAAGTACCAGAACAACTTTATGCAAGATGCCATCTCTCAGTCATCACCCAGACATCATTTCTAACTCATTTAAACATTAAGTGAGCAGCTACATCCTGATGGAAAGGGTCCATATGTGATTACAAGCTTTGATGAGTCAATAAATCTGGCTCGAGACCCCATCACGCCCTTCAGATACAGTCACGTGTGTGAGGGTATCATGGAGGAAGTCACCACCCAAATCTGAAGGCTGAGTTGCAGATCTCGACTATCACATCTTGCAGGGTCTAAGTCCCTCTTTTGGTTATAGATGGCCTCCACCACAGGACCACATGGCTTCTCAACTTTGACAATGGCTAACATTCTGAACAGACTACTAGCAGGATACTTGACCCATATCCACTAGTTCCCCACTCAGCTTGCCCTAAAGTCTTAACAAATATTATTGTCTCTAAACATTGCCAAATAAACTCTGGGGGCAAAATTGCCCTGAGCTGAGAAACATTGGATCACATACCCAAATCACCTCTTCAGGTCAGTACTCGTATTGTTTTTATGTCTAACAAGGGCATAAGGAAGACTATACCTGACTTGTGAAAAACAATGAGATAATTACATGCAATAGACAGACATATTCCAAGATGCATCAGAACAGAGCTAAGCTCAGGTGTGAGTTCAGTCAGCTGCAAGTGAGTTAGGGGGTCTTACCAAAAGATTCCTCCTTCCCTCTCTTTTCCCTTTCTCCTTCCTCTTTCTTCCTATTAAAACTATGCAATTTGGTGCATAGAATGAATCAGATAAATACATTATCTAATAATGTAACCTTTCTATAAAATATATTTAAAACTATTACAATGTTTTTCACTTCATAATCTTAATTTTTAATTTTTCTCCTTAGTAATCTTCAAGAATATTTATTTAACTCTTATAAAAAACTTGTATTTTTATAAAGTATATAAATATATCTTAGGAAATAAGAATATATTGACAAAACAATATCATCTTCCAATTAGCTACATATATGTGTCTCTCTAATCTGGAAATAGAAGATAACCTAATTTGTACATATTCTTTTGGCTGTTCTAGGGATAAAACCTAGGACACATTCTAGGTAAGTAATCTGTCTCTGAGCTATGCTTTGAATCCTACATCCTAATTCCTGCTTTATTCTTTACTAATATTTCTTAAACATTTCTGTGTTAGATCTCTGTCATTATCACTACTTTGTCAGTTTCCCATATAGTATACTAACAAATTGGGATGTCTGGTAAAATTATAGTTACCATAAATGCACACCCACACAAATACATTTATTAGATCTTCATCATTAGATGATAATTATTAAAACAATGGCTGAGCATGGTGGCACACACCTTTACTCCCAACAATTGTGAGGCAGAGGCAGGTGGACCTCTGTGAGTTCAAGTCCAGCCTGGTTTACATAGTGAGTGCCAGGATAGCCAGGGCTATATAGAGAGACCCTGTCTCAAAAAAGAGATATGATTATTAAAACAAAATGTATTTTTCAAAGCTGAGCATCTGTTTGGCATTGTAAAGGGAATTGAACTAGAAAGTGAGTTATGAGCTTTAAATCTGTGTGCTTTGCAGCATGGTTTACCCTGGCAGCAGGACAGGGCATAAGTCAATTTCTCTCGCTCTCCTCCACAGACTGTAACACAGTGGGAAGCTACCATCCTCCAGGACATGTCTGAAAGCAGCAATTTTATTTCAGATGCAAAGGTGAGCAATCACTCCTCCAGGTCCTTCATTAGCTGATGTAAGAAAGCCTTCAAACTCTCAGAGAATATCATAACATGGACCACCGAAACTTAAATATTTTGAAAAACAGGAGACCGTCATAGTCATAATGTAGTTGTATCTTTCTAGTGTGACAGTTGTGGTCCCTGCGGCTCAGAGCCCCAAGATGCTCATTAACTTGTTTTTAACTTCATCAGAAACAAATATTCATGGACGGTAAGGAATACACTTTTGTAGACTCCATCACATCTTATGTTAGGTTGTAGCTGATGGCATTGATTTGTCTTTATGCTTGAGTCTTGGCTAAGCATAAAAGCCATGTCTTCTACACAGGTTTTGTTTTCTTTATTTATGGTGTGATACATGAGGTGGATCCTCCATTAAATAGGAATTTATGAAAGAAGGGTGCTTTTGAAGGTCCAGATATTTCTTGAACAAACAGTAGGCTTATTTGCTACGCAGGGTGACAGATAATTTAAACAGACTGATGTATTTTGCTAGAAAGTGTGGTTTTTCTACTTGTTTTCCAGACCCTAACATTGATATAGTTGGGAGCTTCCTCTCATTTCCAGCCAAAATTCTGTACAGATCTAACATATGGCATTCTTTCTTTCATCTGTTTGGTTAGCACATGTCTGTGGACAATCTATTATCTTATAGTTTTTTTTCTTTTTAGTTACAGTAAGGTTTGGTAAGAGCTATAAAAATTCATACCTTGATTCATAGGCCAGAAAATCTAGTACTTAACATGTAGTATGCTGTGTTCTCAGTGCATTTGTCTATGTGGCATCATTTGCTCACCATGATCCTATGAAGGAAAGGAAACAGGCAGTGTCCATATTTTATAAATTAGCTGATTGTGGTGTTTTTTAGTAGAACTGATGGGTTATTATAAATCTAACATCATGAGTTGGAATTCTATATATATAATACCTATAAATGGTAACCCAGAACATAGCAGTCTATGATGAGTGGCAGGGACTTGAGGATGATTAGTTCAGGAGATAAGAAGGCCCGGAAGCGAACAAGGTGAAGTGATTGACTATTCACCAAACTTTTGAGTAAAGAGGGATGAAGTAGTAGGTGAAGGAGGGAGTGAAAACTATCCAGTGAAGATTTCATTAGTAATATTTTAAAGCAAACTTGGTATGGTAGTGAAAGTGAAACTTAGTTATCAATTGTATTTATTAATAAGTATAAACTATAAGATTAGGCTGGCAGAGCAGCTAGCCAGCTGGCAGGAGGCTGGCAGGCCTGGCTTGCCTTAACTGGCAGCCTGACTTGTCCTGGGGAACAAGCCCTGGACCAAGAGTGGCCTTCACCACCTGGACCCTAAACTCTGTTAACTAATATCATCATTAATAACTATAAGTTGTTATATTAGACTGACAGAGCAGCCAGTGGCCTGGCAGGAGATTGGCAGGCCTGACTTGCCTATAGGCCTGGTGGAGTGGCTTGGTGGGGCAGCTGCTGGATATTTATTAATAACATTAAACTGTTTTATTAGACTAGCAGAATTGCCAGCAGCCTGGAGGGACAGCTGCTGGAACTAGGCTGGAGGCCGATGGGCCTGGATTGCTTTGACTGGTGGCCTATAACCACCGGGGCCCTTCCCCCAATAATTAAATACACAGAGACCTTTTAATGTTTCAACACTTATCCCTTACCTGGGCAGATTCTCAATTAAATAATCTGAGTTAACTGAACCACCTAATCCCAAATCATGTGACCTGTTGTACCTTTGCAGAGTTCTCAGACTCATCTGTCTGCTTCCCTGTCTCCTGGTGGAAAGAGAGATTCCTCTGTGTAAAACGCAGGGTTCCTGTTTCTGTTTCAGGAAGTCCGAAGTCCCACCTTCCTATACATTTTCTGGTCAGCTAATTGGCCATTAGTGACTTTTATTAACCTATCAGTGAATACCTCAGAAGGGGCAGTAACCAGATCTCAGCATTGAAATCAGCCTTTCAGAACAAATGAATTAGACCTTCCTCCAACATGGTGGTTTGAATGAGAATGGCCCCCGAGGTAATATACTTGAACGCTTGGTGGACTATTTGGGCAGGACTAGGAGGTATGGTTTTGTTGGAAGAGGGGTGGACATACTTTGAGTGTGTTATAGCTGATAGGCTTTTTGGGAAGAGAACCCCATCCTCTGAAAGAGCAGTAATTGCTCTTAACCATGGCGTCCTCTCACCTGTCCCTTACTTCATATTTTTAATGCAATGGGTTTTTTTTTCAGATTTCCAACATAAAGATAAAACACAAAATACTAAGAGCTTGCATAACTAGAAAGTCTTTACCGTTGTCATTTACTTTACATCAATCAGTTAGAATGTACACACACACACACACACACACACACACACACACACACACACATACGCACGCACACACAAAAGTCTATTGAATTCATTTGTGTTGCTTTCATGTACATGTGTCTAGAGATAACCACTTAGAACTGAATAGCTGATTCTCCCTTTCTCAGCAGCTGTTAATTTGCGTGTAGCACTTCACCTAGAGGTGGGAACTTGTGAAATTTCTCTTATGCACTGGACAGACATATCAACTGTTATTGCCACTGTGAAGGTCTTGTTCAAGTGGCCGTATTGTTGGGATCTTATAGGTGTAGCTTCCCTGTCATAACTAAAAGACACTATCTCTCAGCAGGCATCCTTTGCTCTGGTTCTTAAAATCTTTCTGCCACTTTTCCTACAATGTTCCTTGAGCCTTAGGTGTAGGAATTGCACTGTAGATGTATCAACTGGGGTTGGGTTCCCCACAATAACTTAAATACAATCTTTTGTTTCCCCAAAGACTGTATGAAAAGCTGCTGAAACTGTTGATGCCCATTCTCTGCAGTGTTTCTGCACTGTTTATGGCTGGAGGAAGCTTTTTTTTTTTTTTTCTGAATTCCTCTTTAAATAATAGTTGCCATGGACTGCTGCAAACAAGTTGAAAGTTTTTTTCCTCTAAGATAGAGGGAAACTTTTCTTCCCTGTTAGAATAATAAAGACAGTAGCTTATAAGTTGATAGCTCTCTGGGGTAAAACTTGGGTAGCTTTGTTAGCAGTCTCTAATAAAATCAAAGTTGTCCTAAGGTAAAATTTATCAGCTGTGGCACAGATACATAACAGAAGGACTCAGTCCCTGTATATCACTCCCATGGGATGTGGAACAAGGGGAGCTAATGCAGAGGTGAAGGGCAGGTAGTTTCCCATACTGTGAGCAGTAGTCTTTTGTCTCCCCTCCAAGTGTCTCCTTTCTTTTAAAGACATTTATGTAACTCTAACCAGTTACTGTGTTGATTTATGAGTTGTTTTCTATTGCTGAATAAAACACCACGACCAAAAGCAACTTGGGAAGTAAACAGTTTACTTCAACTTACAACTCTCAGATCACACATCATCAGTGAGGGAAATCAGGGCTTGAGCTCAAGGCAGGAACCTTGAGGCAGAACCTGAGCAGAGGCCAAGAAGGGGCGCTGATTATTGGCTTATTTCCTATGGCTTAGTCAGCCTGCTTTTTTTTTTTTTTTTTTTGTAGCGCCGAGGACCACCAGCCCAAGTTGGCATCGCCCACAATGGGCTGGACATAAATCATCAATCAAGAATATGCACAACAGGTCTACTCATAGGCCTGTCTGTTGGTGGCATTTTTCTTAATTGAGGTTTCTTCTTCTCAAATGACTCTAACTTGTGTCATGTTGACATAAAACTAGCCAGAGAGAGAAGAGAGAGAGAGAGAGAGAGAGAGAGATTTCTCTTCTGCATATGAGAGATAAAGAAAGGAAAGAGAAGACTTTTAAAATATTTTATTTTTTGTGATTGACTTTACAGGCTTCATTTTGTCATCCAATATTAAGACACATTTTACTTTTATCAGTCAGTAAAGCTGTTCAAACTGTTGTTTTTTTTTTTTAAGGCAACTTTTCTACTTAAAAGTGTAGTTATAACAAGAGCTCTCTTCTGTGTAGAAACAGTGGTATAGGAATTGCCCCATAGTCACAACAAGCAGTGATTTGATTTTGAGCTCTTGAGAATTATGATCCAGATAAACTGTTTCCTAAAAAATTAAAATGGGCACATCCCTACAGAGTAAGCAACTGAGGCGTGGGCTGCACTGAAATGATGGTGGAGAGTTGGATCATGGGATTCGGGAAAATGAAACCTTACCGGTACAACTCTGATAGATGCCAGGTCAGGAAGGCAGGAGCCAGGAAGTGTTGAGGTGGCTTCTTCCAAGAGACACAACCACAGAAGAGTCTTAGAAGAAGTCGCCAAGAGCTGGGCGTGGTAACGCACGCCTTTAATTCCAGCACTCGGGAGGCTGAGGCAGGCAGATCTCTGTGAGTTTGAGGCCAGCCTGGTCTACAAAGTGAGTCCAGGACAGCCAGGGATACACAGAGAAACCTTGTCTCAACCCCCCCACCAAAAAAAAAGAAGTCGCCAAAAAGCGAGACGTAAGTAGTAGGAAGTGCCATGTGATGTACAAGGACAGATCATGTCTAATATTTTCAGACCTGCAGGATGTGGGTTGACAGAGCTGGATGAGGACCTTTCCTACTCGGTGAATCAAGTGTGAAGACCCTATCAAAAGGAGGAAATAGTGATCCTGAGACGTTGGAACCCGTGTGGCTAGGTGCACAGTGCAATGCAACCAATGTCCTCTCTAAGTGATAAGACATCAAGAAATAATAAGAGCATGCCGTATTTGGGTAGGCATGGTCGGACTTAGATGAATGTTAAAACATCACTAAACATGGTCCGCTAAATACCGAGCTTGAGAGATGGGGCACTGGGTAAGAGTGCTGGATGTGTAAACACAAGGAATTGAATTTAGGTTCTCACCACCCAGGTGATATCCGGGAGCTGGGAGCTGTGTTGCTCTTGTAATCCCAGCATTATGGGGTTTAGAGACAGGAAGGTAGATGGGGCTTGCTGGCCAGTCAGTCCGGCTGAAAAATAATGAGCCCCAGGTTCAGTGGGAGACGTTGACTCAAGGGGAGAAGGTAGAAATCAAGGGATGACACCTGACAGGAAAGATGCAGTGATGTTTATAGTTGTACACGCATGCAGACATGACACACGCATGCACAAACGTTAAAAAACCACTTCCACAGATATGCAAACATGTGTCCATTTAAAGGACTTTACTAATAGGCGTGGAAATGATACAGCATCAGAACAGCATTGCCATGGTATGTGCAAGCACATATGCTATTGTAGCACATCTCCTCATGGCATCAATATGAGAAATTATTTTAGGGAAATAAAATATTGTCAAACAAAGCTATTCCATTATGCTATTTCTCCACAGTTTTGAAGGCATTTGAGCTTTGAGATCTGTTTTGGATCATGCTGGGTGCTTAACCTCTTTCCTTGAGGTGAGAGTTACAAGGGATTATTGATGTTTAAATTCTTTCCCGTAATTGTAGATGAGATATGCGGCCAGAGAATCTTGCTCAACGCTTTCCTCCTCCTCTTTGTTAAATGTTGATTGCTCCCTCAAAATAACTTGTTCCCCAGTAGAAAGGCAATCTGATAAGTGGGCAAGCCGAAAGATGAAAAGTTGTGTAGCATTCATCCCACATATCAGCTATATATCTATTACATAGGTATTTAGTATAAGCACGTGCTTTCCTGCCTATCCTTCTGAGGCTTACATTCTGGTGGTGGCGGGGACTGACAAATGTTAGATTAGACAGTATTTCAGGTGAGAATAAGTGACTAGAGTCAGGGGAGGATGAAGGACGCTGCGGATTGGATTCAGATGCCTCAGGTGTTGTTCAAAACACACTGATCACAGGAGCCACTTGCTTAGACCAGTTTGGTCTGCCACTTGTAATCTAGGACTGTGGACACATTTCGAAGCCGATAATGTCTTTTTCTGCATAGTTTGATCCTCAGAAAACTACCCCTCTTTGACTCCTTCAATGCAATTAGACACACTCTTTGTTTTGGCCATGTTGGTGATGCAGATTTCCAGAGTAGGTCCTGTGGCCTCATGCTCCCATGTATCTACTTGGTTATGGATTTAAAAATCCTCATCCCTTGGGTCATGATTCTGTTTACCTATTGCTTAATACTTATTACTAGTACATCTTAGTACTGATACTAGTTAGTACATAATAAGACAGTTTCAAGCTATATTGGTCATCACTGTAACAAAATACCCAATGTAGACTATAAGGAATATAGTTCAACTTATAAAGAAAATAGTTCAATTGAGCTTATAACTCTGGGATCCAAATGTCAACAATGAGAAGTCTCATTGGCTCAGACTCCAGTGAGGTTGATGGATGCCAATGTGGTAACAAGCTAATCATACCTGTGAACTAGGAAGCAGAAAGGCTGGGTGGGGACAGACCCGAGCACTTATAACAATTCTTTCTTGAGGACTCCGAAGAGGACACAGAGAGCTGTCTTAATTCCTTGTAAAGTCATAACCCCTATGAAAGTCTCCTACAAGACTCCACTTCTTAGAAGCACCTAGAATAAATACAAGAGATGTTGGATATAGTCATGATTTCAGAATATAATATGGCATCTATAATAGAAGAAAAATGAACATTGAGGTGTGTGTGTGCTTCTGTTGCTACCTTTTATTGATATCAGCATAGAGAAACACACACACCACAAAGGATCTTTGTCTCTAATTCAAATGAGGTCTGCCGCTCTACTAGAAAGGGTACATATGAAATGCGTTGATTAAGCAGACATTTGTGAGGCCCTGAAAGTGCAGATCGGGGTAGAGTGCTCGCCAGCACGTGTGTGAAGCCCAGAATTCAACCCCCAGCACCGTAAAAACAAACAGAAACTGTGAGGTGCATATTGTATGCCAGGGACTCTGGTCAGTAGGGACTCAAAAGCAAACATACTCAGACCCTGTCCTTAGGAAATTCACACTGTGTTGGGAGTGAACAGTCAGAAGTCAATGAGACCATCTATTTGTTTATACCTGCCGAGTTCTGTATTTTATCTACATCTCAGAGCAAAAGGTGCTAATGGAGAGAGTCAGGGGACAGTGTAGAACTGTGAGCAGGTTGTGTCACATGTAGAACGTGCTTTGCGGTGCTTTCATATCTCACGTGATCAACAGTGGCTGATTTCATCCTGATTCTAGTTCTTGAGATGACATCATCCATTTCCTCATTCCTAGGAGCACCTAGTGATTAACCAGTGTACTCAAGGTCAGCCAGACAGCTTGGTTTCCATCTCAGGAGTCTTACTCCAAATGATGACTGTAGAATTTTGTTTAGTCTTTATTAAGATTCAGAAAGCTATGTTGTTCATTCCTTAAGGAAGAAGGAAATAGAAAGCTGGAAAAATATTGGCAAAGAATTTGAACTACTGGACATTTTAAAGGCTGTTTGATACAGTGGGTAGGGTGTAAAGTACCTTAGGCATCATGCCAAAACTTTGAACTTAAGCTTCTAGGTACAGTAAATTAGACACACGATATTCTTGTCATCTGCTGTCTTCAATAATAATTCCTTTAATCCAGTGGAGGATGGTAAATGCTTTGGAATAAATATTAGATGCTGTGGTTGCCATGGGGTGAGGTAAGAAGATACAAGACAAACACCCAAGTCTTTGTAGCCTGAAAATAGTTTCTACACTGTCTACTACACATCTCATCGGTGGAATCGAAATGCGCTTTTGAATAGCATCCTCTCATGTGTTGTTTCATTTGATTCTAGCTGCAACTCTACAAGGGGAGACTTGCAGATATGATGCATGCTTTATAGATGTGGAGACTCGACCTGCCCAGAAGCATGAGAGAGAAACTAGAAAAGCATGCGGGGATGTTAGTTAGATCCCCAGCTCCTTACGCTTGCATCAGGTGAGACAGACTAATTGCAGTTGATACTATTTACCTAACACAGAGAGATATCAGGACTGGACCATGCGATCAGTGCTAAGAAAAGTGATCAGTTGACAAATTGTCTGGAAAGTTGAGGTGTGCATCATCTCTACACCATGCAAACTCCAGATTTAACTTGCTAGTGTTATCTTCTACTTTTCCATCTCTCCGTGTTTATGCTTGAGAGCTCCCACCTCTCACATTGCTGTCTGGAAAGAACTAAGAAGAGGCCAAGGTTGGGTTGGATGTGCATGGGCGATGCTGTCCGTGGCATACTGGTGATAGTGGCCACATTTTTGCCAGCAATGATAAATCATTTCACATCTGTTACCTTGTCATATTACCTCAACCTCCTGATATATGTGTAGTAGCTATTAATGGCCTAGGTTAGTGGGGTAAGAATTGCCCTATAGCTAGGAGAAATCATTCTGTGTTCTTTTTAGTTGTTCTGTACACATTTCTGTAAATCCAGGCTAGTTTTGAATCATGAAAAAAGGCTCCTCTTCAAAACACCACAGCTTCCCACTCTTTTCCATCCCCCGTCCATGAGGGAATGTAGTGGCCCAAGTCTTGTGCAGTATTTATGCAGGTAGTCATTGATGTTGTGAGTTATTTGGGGCATCAGCTGTGTCACACCCAGAAAATAGCATTATGTATGGCATTCCTTTCCATATCTGGCTCTTACGTTCTTCCTTCTCTTCTGCCATGTTTCCTGGGCCTTGGAAGTGATGATAAGATGTCCATTTAATAATCAGTTATTTTCAGGTCTTCATCTAGGAAGGTATGTGTCTGCATTACCCCTTGCAAACAGAAATTTCTCTGACCATGGCTGAGGGCAGCATCAATCTATGGGTATATACAAATATTTAGAAAAGAATTTGATTCCATGTCCACTTAACAAAGCAATGTTAAGAGGTTTCCTTCTGGGGTGATTTAGAGTACCATAGTTGAATTCTTCCTGTGGCGGGGGCACATTATCCCATCAGAAAGTGGTTGGTTATTCCACAACAATTATTCATTATGGCACGAGTGGGTATATCTTGCCTGAAAGCCCTTGTAGCTTCCAAGTTTCACAGTTGGATAACAAACATTTTTGTCCTACAACCAAAGTGTGTGGTGTTTTCAGTAATAGGGTCTTATCATCTAGCTATGGTAGGCCACCAAGAGTGATGACAATAGTCTTTATTATTTTTCGAGAGGAAAAAATCCTGAGCCTCCCTGATCTCTAGGAGTAAATCCTTACCCAGCACTGAAATTTTCAATAACTTTACTTCTGGGGGTAGCATTATTACCCATGTAAGATGTATCTTTTCAAGGTTTTTTTTTTGTTTTTGTTTTTGTATTTTGGAGTTTTTGGTCACTGGGGTCCCCTAGACTCTTTGAACACTGCAGATGATCATCATTGCTCTTGGTTATCCTCCAAAACTTGATGGCAAGACCTTATTGCTGAAGACACCACATACTTGAATCACAGTACTTGAAATCAAGCTAGTACCAACCTGGAAGTTTGTTATTAATCATTAGCTTTTATAGTGCTAGAAGATACTATGCATCTATCTGACAAGGGAGGTAATCATCAGTCTCACTCAGCTGTGAACTCTCTACCAGTTACAAAAATGAATGACTTGATAAGACATGCCCATTGGTACAATAGTGGCATGAATGCTATGGGAGTAATCAACCACATTTTGGTTGGATTTAAGGCCTGCTCCACAGGATGGGACTCATACCTGGTACCATTATTAGAGCCAAGAACCAGCAACTGGAGAGGACATAGATCTAGAAAAGAACCTACTGTTGTTATTCTGCTAAATGGATATAGTAAAAACTGACTTCTAATGACTTACTCTTACCAGGGAAGCCCATTGAGTAGTAAATGGTATGTGATTACAAGGCAACAGTGTTTTCAGAAAGCAACAGGGCAGTTACACACATTGTTTTACAGTAGCAGAAGTAGCAAGCATAAGATCTGTACAAGATCAGGCCAGACAAAAGCCTGGTATGAGTGGATGATGGTCAGGAAGTCTCTCTGTTATCTGTGCAGCTATTAACAATTGAGAGTTGCTGGGAGAGGGAAAGTCAGTTTTCTTTAAGGATACGGTTCCTGAGAGGCCATCAAAGCTCCAGTAGATGCCTCTACACCCATGGAACAAACTCTCACACTAAGTAGACTTATTGGGTTGAAAAAAAAAAAAAAGGAACACATGAAATTGGAAGGGAATCTTGGGAGGAGGATTGGGGAAGAATTGGAAGGGAAAAATAGGGGTGAACTTGATCAAAACATACTATATCATGTATAAAACTCATTAATGACTAAGAAAAATTATAGTTTAAATTATCTTATAAAATGGAAGGTTTTCAAAGGGTCCCCCCATATGTCCTTAGTTTAGGTTAGCCCTCTTTCTCCATCTCCTCATCACCTCCATCCCCCACTCCTCTTAAACCTTAAAGTCTCAGTATCAGTCTTCTATTTCTGTATCATACATGTTTTGCTATAATTTCTTCATTAAGACTTCTTCATCTCCTTTTCTAGTAGCTCTTTTCTAACTTCCTGGACTTTGCAGCATCACATGCTGCCCAAGATTGCCTCAAACTTGCTATGGAGCTGAGAATCCCAATCCCGTGCTTCTCAAGTGCTGGAATTATAGGTGTGTACCACCAGGCCCTGATTCACATAGCAGGCAGTAAATAAACATTTGTCTTTTGATTGAATGCGCGAGCTGCACACATACAGTATGGGACACTGTGCTAAGTAATCTTTACCTCTGTGTCTCCTTGTCACAAGTGGTAGGAGGTTGCTTTAGTCACCACTGTGGTTGGTGTCCCAAAACACCTGGGAAGAACAATTACAGGAAGGAAAGCTTTATTTTGGCTCGCAGTCTAAGAAGACATCAAAGTGGGGACAGTGTGGTGCCGAGAGTTGCTCTGCCCATGATGACAGCCATGTGAGGTGGCTGGTTCTACTGTGTCCACAGTCAAGAAACAGAGTGACATGAACACTGGTCCTCAGATTGCTTTCTCCTTTTCATTCACTCTGAGGCCCCAGCTCATGGGACAGTGCTGTCCACACTAAGGGCAAGTCTTTCCTCAGTTAAACCTCTCCAGAACCCTCACCCCAATCCAGACACAGCCAGTGGTGTGTCTCCTAGGTGAGTCTAAATCTAGTCAGGGTGGCAATGAAGATTAACCATCTTCATTGGTTAAATCATGGGCATTTAGTTTATCTTGACATGTTTATGAATTGAATGCCACAGTATAGAAAGCAGTGTGAGATCCTACAACTGGGAGATGATTCCATCGGTAATTCACTGAAAGTAGAGTACTTGAAAACTCTGGAGAGCAAAGAAAACAAGTCCTTCTTTTATAATAAAGACAACTTTTACCCATTCCATATAGTCAGGAAATTCTGCCAAAATATGTATTCTCTCTCCAAGAAATATAACCTAAATACTCATCCAACTTTATGGAAAGTATTCCAGTAGACAATGTCATTTTGTGGCAATAGTAAATGTGTATATTAATCTGAATATTAAGCAACCATCAAAAGTGATCTGCAGATTACAATAAAGACAGAAACAAGGATACTGGTTTAACTTAAAATATTTTATCAACTTCAAATAGTATTTTAAAAAGTGCTTTGCTACTCGGTGAGCTGGCAGCTCTGAGTTCTTGTGTGAATGTGAAAATTTTGCTGGTCTGCTGCCTTGATGGGCCAGTCATTCCTTGGGAACAATCAGTGGGAGATGTTTTAGGGAGAGCTTTTCCTGCTGCACATTTTCTTAGTTTCTGTCAGCTGTATCAGATAGGAGCAGGGTTAGAAGTGAAACATGACATTCTGACGGTGAATCTCGCAGACAGATTCTTGGCGGCACTCTCTGCTCCACTTGAACTTCTGTTAAGCATGTGATGAAAGAGTGTTTTTAACTGCACCAGCTGTGGAGAGGTTAATAAAACAAAAGAGGGTGAAACAAAAGAGCTCCCAGTAGAAAGCTTCTGGCTTTGCCCATTTTTCTAGTTACAAACAACATGTCAGAGAACTGGAACCCACTGTGTTGTTTGGGCCTTAGAGTCATTTTAAACAAGTTTAGCTTCTGAATGCAAAGTTTAAGGAGAGTTAATAAGTCACACATCAAATGCAGCATGTTGACCCCAGAAATACAAAGTTCTCACTCTGCAACAGGCATCTGGGAATTACCAAGCTTGTATTTATTTTATAGGCACCCTTGAAAGTTTTTCCGTAACTGGGAAAGGACGCTGGCTTTTAGATGGTCTGACCCGCAGATGAGAGGACAGTCTGGCTATAGTGAAGAAGTAGCTTGTGCTTCTGCAGTCTTCCCATGTCCCTTTGCTCTGGCAAAGTATCATGGAATGTGGCACCTTGCCCAGCCTGCTGCTCCACAGGATATTGCTCAATCCTGTCTTATTCAGGGGTCAGTGGCTGACCCATGAGCCATCTCAACTGAAAGGAGAATTAAGCAACCCTTTGGGATGCTGATTGCAGAGGCTCCTCCTCAGAAGTTAGAGTACAGGATGCAGAAGAGAGGGCAGGTCACTGACTAAATAACCTTTCTGTCACCCCCATGGGTCTTCTTTTGCATTACCTGGTTGCCACATGCAGCAGACTATAATCATGCTGGCTCTTATTGCTTTTGATACCCTGAGAAGAAACACTATAAGGGATATCAGCACTTTGTACAGGCTTCCATCAGGAAGTGTGTGTGTGTATGTGATATACATGTGTGTGTGTATGAGTGTGTACACATATGCATGTAGTTATATGTGCACATGTATGTTTATGGAGGTCAGAGGTCAACATCAGGTATCTCCCACTGTGGCACTCCACCCACTTTTGTGAGGCAGAGTCTCGCCCTGGACCTGGAGCTCACCGAAGCAGCTAGCCTGGCTACAATGTACTTCAGAGACCTGTTTGTCTGTGCCTGCCAAATGCTTGGGTTGTAGGTCCTGGAATCCAAATTGAAGTCCTCATGTTTTCATGGCAGCCACTTTACTGACTGAGCATCTCTTCATCCTAAACCAACCTTTTCATATCACCTGTACTGCTTTCTGTTAAACTAAAGGACTATTAATATGTGGATCATCTGGGATATAAAGTGTTTATATTTCTTGAGGTAAATGGGAGGAGAATAAAATTTACGAGCACCTAGAGAAACCTTAAAAAGTGATTTCTTACCCCAGATAATCTAAAATTGATCATCATCATATCATTCATCAGTAATTTCTACTGAAATAGAATGGATTGTTTGGGGGAACTGTTTCTGAATTGTTCGGGACTCTCAGTAAATCCTGACATGGTCTCCTTCACATTCTCTTTCTGCTTGTCTGTTTCTGCACGTCTTGAAACTGCTTCAGATTCATGACCAGGAACCTTCTCATCAGCTGTGCAGTATTTTGAGGCGCTTTCTGTGGCTGCTGGCCTTACTGTGTCTAACAGCTGAGCATCATGAACTTGCCCCTAAGCGAGTGAACACAGATCTCACACCAGAACCCAACCTGATGCACCCGTGTCCTGATTTATCCCATTCATAAGCTAGGAAACAGTTAATCACAACATTGCAAAATCTGTCCCTTGGAACTTTGTTTTGCAATACAATAATGACTATTATTTGACTTATACAATGTGATATATTTAGAAGTCTGCTTGGGAGGTATACCATAGACAGAACATCACAGGAGGTATAGGTGGGTAACACTGGAGATTTTTTCTTTTTTTATTGAAAAAAATTATTTTGTGAATTTCACATCATGCACCCTATTCCCTCTCATTTCCCAACTACCCCCCAGACCCACCCTCCACCCTTGCAATCTGTCCCAGCATAAAAAACAACAGCTCATTGCGGAAGCTGCAGTGTATCTCAGTATGTCCCACATTATTCCCCTTTGTCCACACATTCTGCTTGCAAATGTTCATTGTAATGACTCCTTGGTCTGGTACGAGGCCTCTGGTTTCTGCTACTCCATCAGTACCAGAACCTCACTGGAACTCAGATATGCCACAACTGTCGTGTGTCTTGGAGATCCTGCAGTCCTGGGTTGTGGAACTGACTTTTTCTTGCACTCTAGCAGTTCATCCATGGGGTAGATGTTGGGGTGGGCCAATTCAAAGCTCTGGTTCTGGACCTGCAATCACCACTTGCGTGTCCAGTTCTACTATGCAGGGACTGCTCTCCTGAGTGCTGCAGCATGTGAGGAGCAGGGACAGCTCTCCTGCCCTTGTGACCCTATCTAGGCCAGATCGCCTGTTGGCCAATGGTGTTGAGGGCAAAAAAGAAGGGGAGGACATCTCTCCTTAGCCAACACCACCACATAGCAGACTAAAGGCAGGGTTGACTATCCCAAACTCACTCCCTCAGGGCTGGCTCACCCAAAACCCCCATACCAGCTGTAGTGTGCTATCCTGACAGGGTACAGGGCCTGCTCTTCCCAGTGCTGCAGCATGTGAGGGGCAGGGACAGCTCTCCTGCTCTTGTGACCCCATCTGGGCCAGATCTCCTGGTGCTGGTCTTGTATTCATCTCAGGTTACCTCATAAGCCAAAGTGGAGTTGGTATCCACCTTGCTTCTTTTTTCTTCTTCTGGGAATGTTAGGCTACTATTCATTCAGATGTTCATAGGTCAGAACACTGAATGTAGATAAAGCCTCTCTCCTCTCTGCCACATACTGATGTACATGTGACACAGCAGTGGCATCTGCAATGCCTCTAGCGGCAGCTAAAATTGGAGATTTTTTTTTTTTTTGGTTTTTCGAGACAGGGTTCCTTTGTGTAGCCCTGGCTGTCCTGGACTCACTTTGTAGACCAGGCTGGCCTCGAACTCACAGAGATCTGCCTGCCTCTGCCTCCCGAGTGCTGGGATTAAAGGCGTGCGCCACCACCACCACCAGCTAAAATTGGAGATTTTTGTTGATTGGAAAACTATGTAAGAAACTGTGTTGTTGCTCCAATTAGACTTAATACAGCCACATAATTGTTATATACTTATTTGCATGTAAATATTATCATGTACTTATTTACGTATAAGATAAAGACAGATCTTTCATCTACTTTTCACTGGTGTAGCCACTTAGAATGAGAAAGCAAAACCCTGTTGATTTTTCCTGTCCCTACATTTTCATGAGAATTCAACCACGTGCTCTTTATTTACTTATTATTTATGAAAAATCATTGACAATTGAAAAGATTCTACAAAATGAGTTCAAGATGAGGCATCTTCAAAGACAACATTTAAATATTATTAACATCAAAGCAAAACTGTATTTTTAATGTGATTAACTTATTTTTTTGAAAATTTTTGGACTTGAGAATCTAAATGTTCAAAAAATTCATTTTTATTACATTTTAAATGTATTTGTGAGTGAATGTTTGTGTGTATGTGTTGTGCATAAATGTGTATGTATACATGTGTGTATATGTATGTGTGTGCCAAGGTGGAGGTCATTAGAGAAGTGGTGGGAGTTGGTGCTCTCTTTCCACCATTTCCATCTGCTTTCAAGTTTGGTGGCAAGTACCTGTACTCATTGTGCAGTGTCAGTGGCCCCTGGACCTCAGCTTTTAAATCTTTAAAATAGAGTTATGAGTAACAGAGTAAATATATATAAAAAAAGAGAAAATTCACTTTACATCTAAAATCAAAACACCTGGAAAAGAATATGCAAATTAGTTTAGATATGTACCACCTTTAGCCAAAATACAATAACATTTTCTCAGTTTTGTAGCACAGGCAGACATAAATTAACTGCTGTCAGATGGTCTCTGTAAGCACATTAAACAGAACAACCAGTAAAAGTAGCTTTGAGAAGACATCTGGCTTTTAGAGAATACGTTTGTATTTTCTTAAATATTTTTGGATTGTGTCAGCTCAGCAGGCAGTCAGCACACAGGAATTTCAAATAATCTTCACATTGGCTTGGAAGAGGTAGAAACAGCTTAGCTTCTGGCCGCTGAGACTCTGAGGGTTTCCCAAAGGATAAGATGTGCTGGGCACAGAGCCTTCGATTGTGGAGGGGCAGGATTACAGGGTTTGGAAGGAATTAGTCTACATTGCCCAACAAGGCATGTTATCAGATATTAATCCCTGGCTGTCTACCTGGGCAGCACACCAAAAGGGAGCAGAGCGTGGGGTAGAGGAAATCATTATCTGAAGGCTGTTATTCAACCCTTAAGACCCATGCTAGGAAACTATAGCACAATGTTCCTTTTACTCTGGGCAATATGGGAGTGCCTACTCCTTGTTTTTAGGAACCTTGGTGTGACTCACACCATGTTTTAAAGTGAAAACCAAAATCCAAAACTTAGGAATACATAGCATTAGGTTTAACAAGCAGGAAGGAAGTTTTCATGTGTTGTTCTTTTCAGCATCAGCCACTGTGGGGGCCATGGTGCATGGAGCCAGAGGGAGCCATAAAATGTTTGCACCACCAGCCATGAGTGTCAGTCAGTGTGCCCTTTTCCAGTGACTGAGATATCCCAGCACACAGTGAGACCTGGCCTTCTATCAACTTATTTGTGCCAAAAACTATACAAAATAAAACAAGGACCCATTGCAGCATTTGGGCAATCGGCTTGGGTTGAAGAGTTTACTCTCTTGCTTGCCTTAGTATTTTTTCTGTCCATTCCAAAATTACTTCACAGGAAAGGGGGTGATTGAGAACAAAGTATAAGGACACATGTGTGTGGAAAGTTATAATGAGACCCATTTCTTTGCATATTAATCTAAACATTCATTTAAAATTGTGTGAGTTGACATGACTCTGTTGCCTGCTTTTGGATCACTTTCCCCTAGCTGGGTTGCCTGGTCCGGACTCAGTGGTAGAGGATATGCTTAGTTCTGATGTGACTTGATGTTGCAGGATGGTAGGGTGGTGGGCACTGCCCTTCTCTGAGGAGAAGGGGAGGGGGGTAACATGGAAAGGGGGTGGAAGGTGGGACTGGGAGGAGAGGAGGGAGGGGAATGAGATTGGGATGTAAAGTGAATAAATAAATTAATGAAAAAATTGTCTGAGTTGCCACATATGTATAGACCCTAACATAGCACACGCGTGTCATTTCCTAATATAGTGCACATGTGTCATTTCTACCAGGGACCCCATTCTCCCTTGAGACTTGTTTCATGCTACAGAGCTTGGTCCTGGAAATCTAAGTGGAATGTTGTGAGAGTGAAGAAATGGCAGATACTCATACAGGAAAGCTCGGATGGGGTGGGCTGTGTTTGTTTTGGCAGATGGCACCCTATGAAATCGGGAGCTCAGCCTGTTTATTACACACAGCACAAATAGGAGGGCTAGCAAGTCTCAGTAGGAGGCTTCTATAGGGAGCTGTTTCAGGGGAGGAGGAAGTCGCAATGGATTCTTGACTTAGTTGAAGTGCCCTCAACATGTCCTCTTGGACTACAGAAGACTTTGCCATATCTGAGACTCATCTGGAAGGGCTTTGCCATGTCCATGTGTCTGAGGCTTTGGGGTCCTTGATGTGGCCGTATTCTTGTCAACACACACATCCACTCAGGGTATCACACTCTCCTCACAGAGGCTCTCCTATCTAAAATGACATCATTACTGTAGGACAGTGGTTCTCAACCTTCCTAACGCTGTGACCTTTAATGTAGCTCCTCCTGTTGTGGTGACCCCCAGGCATAAAATTATTTTTGTTGCTACTTCATAAATGTAATTTTGCCACTGTTATGAGTCATAATGTAAATATATGACCTACAAGATATCTTGTATGTGATCCTTGTGTAAGGGTCGTTTGACCCCCCAAAGGGGTTCTGACTCACAGTTGAGAATTGCTGCCCTAGGATGAAATATTACAAGTATCACAAAAAACATATTTTGGAGCATATTCCTTTTGGGAGCACTATCTACCTCATTTAATTTACAGTTCATTTTAAATGGTGAATTTAAAAAAATCAATTCTATGATCTCTTAATCACATATAGAAAAACTGCACTATTTTGGGGGAGATTTTTTTTCTTCTTTGCAAAGTTCTGTAAAATTGTTTTAGAGCAAGTAGAAGCATCATAGGATTGTTAGACGGGTTTTGTGGGTCAGTTTTAAGAGAAAAAAATTTCCCAGATGACTTATTTATTAAATCATAAGCCCAGATTCTAAATTCTTATTATCTTTGAAAGATTTGCCTTGACCTTCGCATTCTCCTCTGCCTCCTTCTTTTTCATCCTTAGATATCTCAGTATCTTCTTCCCGGTCTCCCAGCATCATTATTTCATTTAGGTCTCAGTCTTTGTCTGTCAGGAACCTGTGACGATTCTTTCAATTGTAATAGTGCCTCCATCGCTTCAGAATGGGAGTAAGTCTCCCAAAGCTCCAAGACTAACACTCTAGAATTTGAATGTAATTTCTCTGTGAATATTCCCAGTGACTTCTCATTGTACTTTGTGTAAACTTAACAAAATAGGAAATACTTGCCGCGAGCATGACAGTAGTACACCCTATTAGTCCTCGGCACATATGCAGTGTTCGACCCTTTTCTTCAAAGTGTTTGTGCCTGTTTCTCAGAAACCAATGCCATGGGATGTGTTCTGTTCTTAAAGCTTCCAACTCGCTGCCAGAGAACACTTCAAACATGTGGGAAGACTTTAGCTTCCTGAATTGGACAATGGGTAATTTGCCTTAAACTGATACATCAATTGGAAAATTTGCTTATCCACTAAATTGTTACTGAGTACATGCCAGAATCTGGTTTCTTATTCTAACCACACTCATCCCTTCTTAAAAAAAAATCTCTTGTAGCCTAAAAAGCAAATTTTAAGCATTCAAAGTAATAAAAGAACTTTAGAAAACTATAAACTTATAAAGGTGAATTCTAAACATCACTATACTTTTCTGGAATACATAAAATGCATTCAAGTTCTTTTTTAAAAAGTGATTTATTAAAAAAAGGTGATTTATTTATTTATATTTAATGTGCATTGTTGTTTTGTCTGCATGTATTCTGTGTAAGGGTGACAAATCACTCAGAACTGGATGACAGATGGTTGTGAGCTGTTATTTGGGTGCTGGGAATTGAACCCAGGTCCTCTGGAAGAGCAGCTAGTGCTCTTAATCTCTGAGTCATCTCTCTAGCCCATATCTAAGTTCTTAATGATAATGCCATGCCCTTTAGGAGCCTTAGTAACCATAACAATGTCTCTCTTGGGATTTTCAGAAAACATAAGAATAAAGTAAAAGGTGTAGAGGAATGGTACACACCTGAAATCTCAGGAGGCAGAGGCAGGTGGATCTCTGTGAGTTTGAGGCTATCCTGGTCTATAAAGTGAGTTCCAGGACAGTCAGAGCTATATAGTGATATTTATTTTCAACTCCTGCCCCCCCCCCAATAAAGTCAGAATAAAAATAAAAGGAGAAACAAGTCCTAAATTTGAAAGCCAATTATATAGAAAAAGTGAAAGATAAACAAGAATGTTTAGGAAAATCGGATAACAATGATCCAAAAAAGAGAAACTTAGGGACAGAGAAAGATTCAAAAATAAATACTGATGGAAATAATCAGACACAAGGTTATAATTCTAAGTTTTCCAAATTGCACATCCTGTTTAAAATGTGTTTCAGAGTTTTACACAAGCCTAGTGCAGAGGGAAAGAACACGAGCCTCGAATCCCAAGACCCTGGTTTGGGGTCTGGCTCAGCCGTTTGCTATCTGTATTTTCTTGGACAAGCTACTCAAGGTCCTTGTTTTTTGTTTTTGTTTTTTTTTTTTTGATGTACAAATCAAAGCTGTTCACTGAAAGCCTTTGAGTGCACTGGCCTCAATGTAGCAATGGGAGACACAATACCTCTGACTTGATGGTAGTTTCTTCCCATCAATTCACATTCTAGGACTAATAGTTTTCAGAAAGCCTAGTTTTAAAATATTTATTTTTTCAAGTTACATCTCAATCCTGGCCCCCCTCCCTCCCTTCCCTCCCAGTCCCACCCCACCTCCCTCTTCTGCATCTCTGTCCTCTCCTTCAGAAAACCTATTGTTTTAAATACCACATTTACACTGCCATGATGACAAGTATATGTTGCTAACACTGTTCCATCATGGCTTTAGATTTGCTGCTGTTGTTATAGTAAATGTATATCTTTCTTACTGCTCAGAAACTGAATATGCAAAAAATTGGGTCCACTGCTGTTTTTGAGGTTTATATTAAATCAGAGGAAAACTGGATGCTATTGTAATTTGGGTCCTTTGTAGAATATAGTTTATAGTTTTTTCTTAAACTTTCCCTGTAATTACCCCAAACGGTAAGATGTTTAATGTCTCATGTATAACAAAGCATAAGAGTACAATGCTTAGTGGAATTTGGCACTTTCAAATGGCCTGTAATCCCTAATCCCATTTTCTGTTCATCCTTAGAGTTCACGAATGGCCTCACTTCCCCTGAGATTTGAAGTTCAGTACTGATGAGTTGCCATCTTGTTCTTCAACTGAGGGCCCCAAAGTTACTGCAGGGAAGGGAAAAGAATGAAGAACATGAATCCTGTTAGCCAGAGTCTTGCTTTTGAGTGAACCTCCTCTGGGGGCACCTTTGACTATAGAGAAGCTGTACAGTCCCTTCACTATACAGCTTTACCTTCAACTGGTACCTTTTTATGAGTTTAGTTAGTTATTGATCATTTTAAAATATGAACTGACTATTAGTTGACATCATAGGGTTTTAGTCCTGCCTATAAAATGATGGCTGAAGAACAGTCAGAAAGAAATTCTTACAAGTTAAGATACCTGTTGAAGAGAACAGCTTTCAGTAAATCCCATTGCACTGGGGAACTGTTTCGGTTTTGCAAACCTCTTTATAGCAAGATTTCATTAGCTCTGCTTCTTCACAAACACCCTCCAGCCCCAGTGATGAGTTCATCTCTTCTGCTCACTCTAGCAATGTTTTCAAATAATAAAACTACTTTCTGGATAACTAAGTTTTATGTTTTCTTTCTGAAAATAAATGGAATTGATTAGTTCACGACTTAATTTAAGTTACTTAGTCCTGTATTTTACACATCTGTCATCCCAAAGTCTCTGCTGTGGTCCTTACAGATGCTCACAACCATGCCTTCTTGTTCTCAGTCATCCAGATACTCACTTGTTTTGTTTTTAGTACAAACCATCTATTTATTCTAGAGGTCTAAAGTTTTTTTGAAAATCTATAATCCTTTTTACTACAAACCCTGTTTTTCTGAAAATAATTATGGTTGCCTTTCTTCAGAGCACAGATGAGGAGTCTGGGAAGGCAGACTAGAAGAGATAGTATGAATAGTATAGTATAGTATAGTATAGTACAGTATAGTATAGTATAGTATAGTATGGCATAGCACAGCACAGCATAGCATAGCATAGCATAGCATAGCATAGCATAGCATAGCATAG
>CAJQZJ010032789.1:83782-105795 GCA_907164525.1 Lophiomys imhausi
AGCATAGCATAGCATAGCATAGCATAGCATAGCATAGCATAGCATAGTATAGTATAGTAAGATAGTCTAGTAGAAGAGGCTGGAGAGGTGGCTGAGCGGTTGGGAGCTATGGCTGCTCATCCAGAGGACCAGGGCTCAATTCCCATCATCCACATGCAGCTCACAACTGTCCCTAACTCCAGTTCCAGGGGATTTGATGACCTCACACAGGGATACATGCCAGCAAAACACCAATGCACACAAAATAAAAATAACCACATGATTTCAAAAGAGACACAGTTTGCTGATTCATAAAACCATAATTTATTGAGAGTCATTTCATAAACTCTAGAAGCATGTGTTAAAAACACTTGGCAAATAAAGAATAAATACAGATATATGGAAGCAACCAAATAATGACAATATTGCAGCAGGTACAAGATATTAAAGCTATCTTTATTAATTTTTCTGAATATAATTAGGAACTATATTTAAAAATGCACAATATTGAACTATCTGTACATTTCACTGAAAGGAACTTTTCATGAGGTTGTTGCCCTATTGATAGAACCAGAAGCAGCTACAACACACCACACTAAAATGCTGTTCTTTTCCTAAACCATAAATGAAAGAGTCTTCTAATGGGCAATTCTAACCACTGTTTTACTGGATGGAAACTATGTTCAGTTGAAAGAAAACAAAAATATTGGCTTTGATTTCTTTACTTTTTTCATTTTTTAAAGTAATAGAAAAAGGAAAATAAGGAACGCATGTGAGCCCATTTTTGAGAGAATGTTGAGGGCCTGAAGTGGGCCACGTCGATCCCCCCCCAGCTTAGCTACCAGGACTTGGGTCTGTTCTTCTGAGGGGCAAATGAGTTGCAGGTCTCCCTATGCCACCCTCTTCATTTCTGCCATTGTCGGGGCTCGAACTCAGTGTCCTACTGAGCTCCAACTCAGCCCCAGATGCGCCTTTGCTTTCGTGCTCTTTCTTTTCTCTTTTATTTGTATTTCTTGAGGGTTTTTTCTTTCAAATGACTTTATAAATTATTGAGATAGAGAAGGAAGTGATGTATGGGCATGGTGGCACACACCTTTAATTCTAGCACTCAGGAGGCAGAGGCAGGCAGATGTCTGTGTGTTTGATGCCAGCCTTGTCTACAAAGAAAGTCCAGGACAGCCAGGGTTACCCAGACAAACCCTGTCTTAAAAAACCGAGAGAGAGAGAGAGAGAGAGAGAGAGAGAGAGAGAGAGAGATGAAATGTTTTTTCCTTGATTAATTAATTTATTTACTTTACATTCCAACTTCAACTTCCCCTCCTTTCTCTCCTCCCGGTCCCTCCCTCTCACCTACCCTCCTCTCATCATTCCTCTCTTTTTCTTCAGACTTTGACTGAAAATTTGTCCTGCCTACAAGAGGTGCAGGGATAAAGATGGAGCAGAAATTGAGGGACTGGCCAACCAATGGCTGGTCCAGCTTGAGACCCACCCCAAAGGAAAAGCCAACTCCTGACACCATTGATGATATTCTCCTATACCTGCAGACAGGAGCCTAGCATAACTGTCTTTGGATATGTTTTAATGATGGTGACCACAGACATTCAATATATGCTAAATGTCAAGGTGCCTCACTGACCCTCTGAGTAACTTATTTTCTCTTTGTTCAGTGAAAGAGGTCTTACTAAAATTTCAAACAAAAAAAAAATCTGGAGAATTACCAAACAAGTGGAAAAAAATAGATCATTGAAATATTTCACGATTTAGATGGAATACTTGGGACAAGTTGAAACTCGGTAAGATAAATGTAAGATACCTGATTCAAATAATTTGTGTTTGCATTTGTGTCTGGGCATATATATTCGGTTGTATGTATGTATGTGCATGTAGAGGTCAGAGGTCAATGTCAGGTATTTTCTTTTATTGTTTTCCACATTATTTTTTGAGATAAGGTCTCCCCTCTGACATGGATCTTACCAGTTAAGCTAGACTGACTGGCCAAGGAGTTCCCGGAACCCTTTTATTTCCCACCCCCACCCAAGCATGTCTCTCATAGCAAGTGCTCTACTCACATATCTCTTAATCATCCTAGTCCCTCAAATGTCAATTTCCTGCATAAAAAATAGATAATATCTGATTTGTTAGTGAATGTAAAATATACTGTAGGTTTAAATTCAAGTTAATATAACTCAGACACATGGATCTGCTGTAAAACACTTCAGTCTTATGCCCTGTTAATTGAAATACAGCGTCCACATCAAAGGAGTTCCTGATCTAACCCTATTCACTGCTGGTCACACAGGAAGTGCCTCTCAGAGTCCCGGATACCACATTTTAAGAGAGAATTTGACAGCGAACTGGAACGTGTTCAAAGGAAGGGTCTGGAAACCATATCATACAAGGAGTAGCTGGGGGAATGTGTTCATTTGGCGAGAGAGAATGACAAGTCGTGTTAACAGTTTCAAAGGCTGTTCTGCAGTGAGCGGAGGGGAGGGGCATAGTCGTAGTTACACAGTTACGGAACTGAAAAGAATGGCGGAGGTCATGGCGTGGTGAGGTTAGGCTCCCAGATGAAAATGCTTTTGAAACAATTAAGTTCATCACGAATAGGGTGTTTCAGTTATGGTGAGTTGCTGGCCACAGGGGAGCAATGGGCAGGCTCTGCGGGCCACCTGTGAGAGCAGGAGAGGTCCAGACTGGAGGTTCCCCTGAGGCTGAGCTGGCATGCTGTATGCAACGCCTTTACTTACTTTCTGTACGAAGTGTAGGCAGCTCTAGTGTAGACCGCAGAAGAACAAAAAGGTTCTTCTTGTGTGTATTTTGGGGTAGGGTGGGGTTTGGGGATAGAACCACTGGATAGCAAGAACAAATTAATTAGTATCATTGTGAGCATGTCATTCTATGGTGTCTAAGCTTTTTGTGGGTGGATAGTCACCATTCCATTTGTTGGTGTGTACCCTTTGAACATGCTGAAATCTGAGCACAAATCGTACATTTATGAATTAAAAACTAAGCTATTCTTTTCTTGCATTTTTTTTTGCCCCTTGATCCCTCCTGCCCTCCCTCCTTCTGTACTTTTATCCCTCTCTCCCCATTTGCTTTCGTCCTCCTATATTTCGTTCTCTAGTTTATTTTTCTAACAAAGGGACACAATTGAGTGTGTGTGCATGTATCTCTCTTTCTGCGTGTGTTCCTGTGTGCATACATGCTGGGCTCAGTGTAGGCCTTTGAGCATATGAAGCTCGAGCTCCATCATTGAACAACCCAACCAGCACATGGTTATTTTGTACCCTCAAAACCTCAAAATCTTTATTCTAAGACTAAGAATTTTATTTTTAAAAATAAATTGTGACATTGCTATTTGCTGACTGCATGATTTGCAATCTCTCTCTCTCTCTCTTTCCTCCCCCTTCCCTCTCTGTCCTGTTAAATCAAACAAGGCAGCAGAAACTATGGTGAAGTTGTTAGTAAGATTTCAAGAAGACACCAATTCAGCACATTTTGGAAGAAGAGATGAGGGTCCCTTTTCCGGTTGTCACACATTCCAGGCAGGCTCAGCTCACTTGCCTTGTGTGGTTTGGGGCCTTTAGCTATGGTGCAGGTCATTAACTGGTTGGGGTAGCAGCAGCACATTGTTCTGCTATTTTCAAACCACAACAGCCTCTGTGGAATCCAAGATCCATAAAAACACAAAATTCTGATGCAGTCTGACAGAGGCATAATTCATGCACTGTATGAATTTAGAAGGACTCCATAATTTAGAAGGATTCCAGTGAAACTCTAAAGCTAATAAAATATGAATTGCTTTTGGTGATCACTGGTACCTTGTTTAATCAATTGCCTCAACTAATTTAAAATTGTAATTATTAGTGCTGCTCTCTCTCTCTCTCTCTCTCTCTGTGCCTCTCTGTGTGTGTGTGTGTGTGTGTGTGTGCCTGTGTGTGTATGTGTGTGTATGAAGGTAACTAAGACTAAATCTGATACCAGAAGTTTCTGGTGCATAATATTGCTGTGGACTCCAAAACAAACAAAGCCAAAGGCAGAAAGAAAGAAAAGGAAAGAGAAAATTCTAGAATAAAGTGTGTCTCCCTGCACCGCTTCTCTTTTTCAGTTTTCTTGTCCTTTCCTCTCTTTTCCTTTCATTTTGTTTCTTATCCTCCCTTCTTTCTTCCCCCTTTCATTCTTTTTCTTTTAAAAATCACTCCCTCCCACCTAGATTATGTCCAAGGTTTTTTTCTTTTTCTTTTTCTTTTTTTTTAAAGTACTTTAGGTAACTTACTAGAAGGTTTTGATTTCAGTCTGGATTTTTTTTTTTAAGCCTCAAATGAAAGGTTCTCTTTAATCAGATAATTGGCCAGTCAGTAATTTAGCCTCTCTGTGACACACCAGTTGGCAGGTACAGAGGTCCCAGCCAAGCCTTTGTCCCCATCCCCCATCCGTGCCCCTGGACTGTCTTGGAGCTCCTTCACCAGCCGTCCTCTCCCAGCCCCTCAGAGGCTGCTACATCCCAAGCATTGTGAAGTTTGGGAAAGTAGAGCCTACTGCCAGAGGTGACCATGCAGAAGGCTCGGATACCCCCGAGGAGGGAGAAATATGGACCAGTGCTCCACAGCTCTGCCCCCTTAGGGGCACCAGCCTTTCAGATTGAGGCTCATTTTCATGAGATCTTGCCTCTTAGGTTGCTAGGAGGCTTGGGTGAGACTTTAAGACAAGCTAACTCCTGGGTTTCATCTCCCTGTCATAAGTCTCTCAGCCCCACTCCTGCTGGAACACCGCACCACACAGGCTGGGAAAATTATTCGTGAGCCCGACCGTCTGCTGGTTTTCCTTTATTCCTTCTGGACTCATCACGTTCACTGGCAGCCATGAATGAAATGTAACGTACTCAATGACTGACATCCATTAGAGCCCTTCCACAAACCCTGGGCCGCGTTTTGAAAGGGCTCTGGAAGAGAAAGGACTGTGTGCTCTTTGAATGTGGGCCCGCTGAACCGCTGCCAAGGGCAGACCGCTCCATTCAAAGGGTCCAGAGACTAAATGAGAATAACATCCTCAGGGACCCGCAGGATCAGCTTACTCTGAAAATGCTCAGCTTCACAAAGGGTCAGAGTCACAAGGTAAATGAAAATGGCCAGGAGGGGACTTTGATGGCCGAAACCCTGTAACCGTAGAGGGCTTAAAAGAAAACTTTATTAAAAAAAAATAAAAAAAAGAAGAAGCAGTTAAAGGGGAAGGAGAGGGGACCTCAGAAGGGCGAAGTCTGTTGGTAACAACAACAATAAAAAAGATTCTGTAGGAACAGCAGTGAATTCTCATTGGTTAGATACACTGTGTAAATAGATGTGTATGCTTATGAAAATGTGTAAGTATCTACATTTGTAAACACTGCACACTACCTTTGTTTTATTCATTATTAGTAAAACCTGGGCCAGACTTGTGAGCTCAGTTTTTCGGCTCATTATATACAAGGACTGTGATGTTTATCCAACTCAATAGACATGAAATCTAGAGAACCCTCAAATACAGCCTTTTGGAGACTGGAGACTCACTATTTGCTTTTTTTTTCTCACGCATTGTGTCTTATGTGGAATTCTTTCTATTGACAGGTTTAGTGGAAGTGCTTCAGAAGCAATGTCTAAAAAAGGAAATCAGAAAACCCACCAAGCTCCTGAGGCATCTTCAGAGAGACTGTGAGGGTGGCCCCCCACATGATCGCTCCTCTGGAGACCCTCAGCCCCTGCCTCATAGATGGCCTTTAGATCTATAGGGGGTGGTATCTTCAAGAAACCATTCAAGGTTAGCTATGCCTCAGGCAGGGGACCCCCCAAGCCCCTCAACCTATTCAAACAAGAACTTCAGAGTCCTCCATTGTTTTCCAAATTAAAAGAAAATTTAATATAAGGAGTAATAATTATGTTGTCCAAGTGGGGAAGGAGACTTGGGGAAGCCCTGCCTCTGTAGTTCTGTTTTCTAGAACTGATGTTAGCTGGTGACACTAAGCTTGATTCAGCATCATGAATGTGCCGACTCACTTCCGAAGCCGTACCCAGGCAGAGCTGTGAGAGTGAGTTGAAGCAAAGAAGAGTATTTGCAGATGTGATCAATCTAAAAATCTGGTAGGAGCACATTAAGGTCAAGGGTGCGTTCTTACCTCCTTAAGAGGCGAAGGGAGAAGCCTGAAGACTGGTGGGAGGCAGTGGATGGTGCCTAGGACAATGGAGTGCTGTTAGCAACTGTAGAAGCTCAGTGAGAAGCTCCAGTGAGAGTCTGCCTCAAAGAAATGCCAACTCCACATTGATGTTGAACCTCTGGCTTCCAGAACTGTCATAGGAGAAGCCTCTGTTGTTTTAAGCTGTTGGATTCATTCTAGTTTGCACTAGCAGGTCAGTCACACACAGATGGGAACAGCTGTGCGTTGTTGTGACCACAGGGTCGTCCAGCTCGGACTTGCTGGTCCCCAGAGAGCAATCACGTAGCTTCAAAGCAGCTGCTGGTGTTAACTGGGTGGCACTGACCAGGAAAACTCTGTTGAATCTCTGTTCGAAAGCTCTGTTGAAGGTCTCTCAGGTTAGAGGTTTGGTGGGAGATTGGTACCCTGGTTTCAGTAGAGTAACATGCGTAGGTTCTGGGTACAGCATCATTTAGCTGATGTTTTTTCAATCAGGGAAAAGCATTCTTTCAAACTCATCAGTATACAGGAAAAGGCTCGTGTTATAACTACAGTTAGCGTCAGAATTCTATGTAAAACCTGCTTGCATTAAAAAGACCACCTTATTCTATCCAGAAGAGCTACACATTTACTGGGTATAGCTGTGGAGTAATTGAGACGTAGCTAGCACATGTCAATTTTTTTCCCATTTAAACAAATGGAGCATTCAGCTAGTGGTTTCTTGCAGAATGTCCAATTCCCAGACATATGAGAAAGAGTGTGACTAGTTATCACCAAAAAGCTTTTAGGCGTAAGAGTCTGAAAAAGCGAAACTGTTTTCCTAGATGCTTCAATAATTCCCAAGGAGGAAGAGTGGCTGAAAGTGTGAATTTATTGAGCCCAGCCTAGACACTGATACGTAAATAACCACTTAACTATTTCAAATAGCAGATAGAAAGAATCTCATTTGGGGGGGAGGGAGAAAGAAAGAAAGAAAAAGAAATGCATAAATTACACAGAATGGATTGATCACAATTACATGTTCAAAAAAATCCTATCTTAAAAAAATATCAAGTAAGGCTGACATGTGGAATGCATTATATTCTAGCTAATGGTTTCAATCAAACTTATAACAGAGCCGAAAGGCAGCAAGAGTTTCTGGATCTCTCTCCAGACGCAGGGTACCCAGGGACACAAGCACTCCCTCATAGAGGAAATCAGTGTCTGTTTACCGAAAGCTAATATCTCTGTATCTCTGCCACCCACACTTCTTATTTCCAGGGGAAAAGTATGTTTTGTTTAGTTGTGTGCTTTGCCTCTATGAAAAGTTGAAATGGAAGGGTTGGGAGAATAAATAGTATTGAACTTTTAAACTCACTGCTATAATATATTTATAGGAAAATATGGCAGAATGGAGGACTATATATATATATATATATACATACATACAACATATTATATGGGTACTGCATAATATGTTTTCAAGCCTCAGTAATTCATACACAAAAGAAATACGGAAAGAATAAGTTGTTATAACATGATAGTGTTAACTGGTGGCCACTATTTTTTTCCATGAATCAAATTGATATAAAGTTGACATTTATCTAGAGAGTCTGTAAATGATAGTTCCTATTTGGACAATTTTGTTAATTCTTTGTCCACTAAGACATTTTGTCACCTTGAATGAATGAAATTACTTTTCTGTGTTTTCGTTGGAGCATGGGGACTGAGGAAAAGGAGGATCAACATTATGTACTTTATTTTGTTTATTAATTTATTTATTGGTGAGGCTTTGTTGGAAACTTCCTGCAAGGTGTGGATGGCCCTCCTGAAATGCGGTTCCCTGCTTGTGTGCACAGGGTTGGCCTCCAGGGGGCGTCCGAGCACATAGAAGCTGGTGTCCTAATGCTACCTGAGAGAGTAGCCCTCCTTCAGAAAAGTGCATCAAATGCCAAAGTAAGTACTCTGTCCCCATCTGTCAGCGCTTGGAAGAGAGCTGAGGCAGCCATATTTAATCAGCACTTGAAGTCGTCCCCGCCTCCCCCCGTGATGTTCGTGCCCTTTTGTGATATTTTATTCTAAGCCATTTCCCAGACAGCATTATTGATTCGTGTTATTATTCTCCCTCAGGCTCCAGGAACCTGTGCAATGTGATACTAAGTGCAGTTCTTTTTATGAAGAGAACTTCAGAACCGACAAGTAAGGTGACTACAACACTCAGAGTTACCCAGATGGCATATTGTGCTGGTGCACAGTGTGCATTTAAATGATTACAACCTGACATCAATGTGTTACAATGAATTGGCCAAAATAGGAAATTACCCACAAAGATAAAAATTGGCACTTGTTTCTTATTTCTGCTTTTTCACTTTTTAGCTAGTAAATCTGTGGTCACAGTGAGAGGATACTATATTTTAGATATTTTATAGGCATAAGTTGGCTGAGGATCTCCTCCTCAGGAAGATTTTATTAAAAATAATAGCATGTTTGATACTTGACCAGAGTTCTGAAATTCTTTCTATTCTCTTTTCTCACAGGTAAGGAAGGATAGTACAATTTTCTCTTAAGCTTTTTTTTTTTTTCAGATTACTTTATGTGTATGGGTACTTTGCCTGCATGTGTGTATACATACCATATTCATGTCTGGTGCCCATGGAGATCAAAAGAGGGTCTTAGATCCCCTAGAACTGGGGTTATAGATGGTTGTGAACCACCATGTAGGAGCTGGGAACAGAGCCCAACACTTCTGCAAGAGCAAGAGTTGATCTTAACCGCTGAGCCACCTCTCCATCCCCAGAAACTGAATTGCAGGAAGAGACTGGTTGTTGAGAGGATTAATGAGTGAATGAGTGGATGGGTCACTAATAAGTTGCTAATTACTTCTCAGAGGTTGTCTTACTCTCTGAGAATGTCTCATTGATTAATATTCTTGGTATAGTCCCAATATATAGTCAAGCATTGCCCTCAGAAACTATACGTACTTGTATTTACCATTTACAAATAGGATCAGGAAAAATACCAAATGCTTTGTTCATTATTCTTCTATTTATGTCCTTATATACATGTCTTTGGTAAAGTTACCTAAAATGCCACTTTGGTATTTGTAATCTTTGCATCAAGTGTGTTCGTGTTTTGTGTTTTGCCTCATGGGTTAATGGAAGGCCCAGTGTGCTGTTCTCTTTCTCCTCCTTCAGCATGTCTTCTGTCAACTGTGGCTCTAGCCTCCCACCTCAGTAGAACATTCCTCAAGAACCTGCTTGTCTCCGCTCTGTGAGTTGTCTCTTCCCTTACTATTGGAACTTAACTTTGCACAACAAATGCTAGCAACCGAGACTTCTGTTTCCTATTTTTGAAGCTTAAAATTGTCACAGGGATTATTTACCCACATACCGTGAAAAGCAGAAATCAAAATGACCAGTTACTGAACATCTTCTATGCTTCAGCTAGTTTATTAAAGAATTGACTTAGAATACTACCTGCAATGATTGGTATTGTCACACACAGAAAGCAGAGAAGTGAGCAGGAAGTGCACTGGGGGTATTAACCCTCAAAGCCCATCCTCAGTCACGTACTTCCTCCAACAAGGTTTCACGTCCTAAAACCTCCATAACCTTCCCAAACAGTGCCAGCAACTGGGTACTAAGAATTGAAATACATGAATCCATGGGTGACATTTCTTATTTAAACCAGAAGTTAGAAATGATATAAAAATTGAATCACCAAGGCATTTCTAGGAGATACTGTATGTGTGGATAAAATGGAAGATTGAAATGTTAGAAACAGTGCCAGGAAGTGATATTAATGAGCGTGAAAATTCTTATTACATTTGGGTCACAAAATACAAAACACACAGCTGTTATGAAAACACATTTGTAAACATCAACATACTCCTAAAGAAAAGTCAAGACAGCTACTCAGCAAATGTGTTTTTTTTTCCATTGAAAAGTATTTATTATTCCCAAGTGTTTTGTTTGTTCATTGTGTCCTGTAGTTACTAACAGCAAAGCAGCTAAGCTTTTCTTCTTGGGAAATCAATGGAAAGACCCACATGGGCTGGAACTGAGTGAACTCGCAGTAGGAAAGGGGTGATGTGAACCCAGCATTCTTCAGGTTTCCTCCAGCCTCTATGGTCTGTTGTGAAGCATCTCTGCCCTGCTGGGTGACCATTCTTTTTTACTTCTCCTGCTCATATATTTATTCCCCCCTTACTGTGGCTTACATGTGGCTTTGGAACTCATGACTTATAATGTCAAAGTGACACTTCAGCATTTATGTTAAATGGTTTATGACCTTGCTGCTTCCTGGGTATTTCTCCTTTAAAAAAAAATCACAGTGAAAAGAAATCAGAATAAACCAAGATCCATTCTCCTTCTCCAACTTCTATTTATATCTAGGTTGAGTCAGATGTCATTGGCCATGAGTTGGTTGTCTTTTGCTCAGATGCTCACTTCATACAATTTACTTGGGCTAATTGGGGAACATAACACATTGCAGGCTTCTTTGACTGTTGATATAACAACTGTAAAAGCTGGTGGGAAAAAGTATCAGAATTTGGTCTTTGTAAATAAATAACACTGGAAATCCAGGGGGAAAAAAAGTTAATTTAGCAAGATAGTCCACTTTACTCAAATTTGAAATCTAGGAATACTTGAGTACTTGGGTGGACATTTATAAAAGCCACCCAGAAATTATTTTCAGTGTCTGTAATGATACCTTTTATTCTTTTAAAGATAGGGCCTGAATATGTATTTCTGATTTTCACGTAACACTCTATATAGACACGCTAGCCTCCAGTGTCTCAAATATCTGCTTGTCTCTGCCCCCTGAGCAGTGGGATTAAAGATGTGTACCACCACACCCAGCTAATACATCCCAAACAGTGGGACTAAAGACAAAGAACAGGAAACACTTTGCTTCAAAAAGTTTAGTGCAAGTCTTTACAAAATTAAAGTAGAAGATAAAAAACTATTATTTAAGATTGAAATTTAAATACTGTAGTCTGAATTTTATAAATATAAATTGTCATAAGATTAATTAGTCCATGTTGTACCTTTTTAAAAGTTTTAGTTTTTCATAAATTCTAAATGGCAATAATCTGCATTGACCAATTATGATTTACCAAGTGGCTCCAAATATTTTATTACAAGCTGTAAATCTTACTGATTCACAAATCAAGGTAGAATTTAAGGGAAAGCCCTCACTCCATATGTGTATGTAATCTGTGGCTTGAATAAAACAAATTCAACTAAAAAAAAATAAATATTTGCCGGTGTGGGGGCTCATGCATTTAATCCCAGAACTTGAGAGGCAGAGGCAGGCAGATCTCTGTGAGTTCGAAACCAGCCTGGTCTACAAAGTGAGTCCATGACAGCCAAGGTTGTTACACAGAGAAACCCTGTCTCCAAAAACAAAAATAAATTATTTTATGTTACTTTGTGTGTGTGTGTGTGTGTGTGTGTGTGTGCTGAGTCTGTATATGTGTACCATGTGTGTGCCTGGTGCCCATGGAGGACAACAAAGGATATGTGGTCTCTAGAATCTGGCCTTAGGAATGGTTGTGAGCCTCCTTGTAACTCCTTTGGAAGAAAAGTCCTTCAAAAGCAAACCTTGTATATTTCTCCAGGTGTCTGATTTGCATGGTTAGTGTCAATAATGTGAAAATTCCCTAAATATGACAAGCATAGATGTATATTATGTTTCACTGTTACATTCCACATCTGAGAACTGTATTCCATAACATTATTATTCCCTTTCTATTGTATGTATGAAGTGTTTTAATGAAAGTGAACATAATACTACTTAGTCATTCCACTATTTAAAAACTATGATTAAAATTCCCAGTGTGCCTTGAAGTGTGCTATCACTAGGACAGAGATAAAAGATGCGAGCCCCCATTTGAGGGATGTTAAAGTGGAGGACACAGACAAGGCCACTAGAGTATGTGCTGTTCTGGAGAACTGCTTAGGCTGTTCCAGGGGCCTGTTCATTACTTCTCGTTCTTTTTGCTAGCTGTCCATTTATTAATATGTCTGGAATGTTCAAATGTTTTGATATCCTTGGTTTGACAGTCTTCTCAGGATAGAGGCACAACACATGATTATTACAGAGTTAATACATTGTGTACACACACAGACACACACATACACACATACACACACAGACACACACATACACACATATACACATACACACATACACACACAGACACATACACACACACAGACACACATACAGACATACACACAGACACATACACACAGACACACACATACACACATACACACATATACACACATACACACACAAATACACAAACACACACACACCCTCAGGCATAATTTCTACTGATATGAAACATGATATGAAATTCTTACCATACAATACTTCAATACTTGTGCAGTGTTTCTTGCTAAATGAGAATTGTTGTATTGAGCTCTGACAGCAATGAAGGTGTTTCATCAATCCATCTTATGAAGTAGTGGTACCCATCTAACGGAACCAACCAAACACTTTATAAAGTTTAATGTTCTTATTTCATTTAGAAACACCCACTATATATATATATATATATATATATATATCCCACGTATATACATATGTGTATAGTGTTAATTATATATAGTTATATATCTTATATGTATAAAATGAACATAGTAGTGATGCTTTTGTGTGTAGGATAAAAAATATGTGCCTTGTTAAAATAATTGGTATTTGGTCTCCTATACTCATCTTTAAAATTCCTCCTCTTTCCTACTTTCTGTATCAACTTACAAGTCACTTGAAGTTCCCTGGGTCATCTTATTTTGTAGATAAAAATCACTTAATACAAAATGAAAAAAAAGAAAGAGAAAGAGAAAAGAAAATTGATATATGAGCTAACCAGCTCCTTGATGGTCAATGAAAACAGTTAAAGGAATTTTCTTAATGATCCGTTTCATTTCCTAGTTCTACAACTTCAAGAAAGATAACCTTCCAAAGAATCCATTGAGAAAATGCTCTTGTGAAATAATTGGTCAAATTCAGTCTCAATTAAAATCGGAATTTTCTCCTCAAAGTCTGAATTTAGAATGAGACTGGGATCTGCCCTTTTAGATAGGGTTGTGAACAACCAAACTCATTCTGAAAGACAGAAAACATGTGTGGAATATAAAAAACAAACATCTCATTTTCAGAAAATACATTGCTTTAAGAGATATAAAATGGATATATTTGAGGAAGATAAACTCATCTTTCATATGTATGAAAATGAAATACACAATCACTTACTTCATTATGGCTAATGTAGTCAGATTAAAGAAAATTAGTCACTTCCAGAAAGCAACAGGCTGAAAGAATATGAACTTTCAAAGTTAGAGACTTAAAGATTTTTATTTATGTCTATTTTTATCTGTATAGCAGTTAAAAATGCTCCTCATAGGAATGTATTCATACAATGTAATCAGATCAAGGGTTCCTCTGCCCCATCTCCTTCCAGCCTCCCTGCCCATCCAACTTCATGCGCTCTTTCTTTCTCTCTTTTGAAAACAAACAGGCAAATAAAAAGCAAATAATAACATAAAAAGCACAATAAATGTACCCAGAGGGGAAGAGAGAGAGAGAGTGATACACACTCACAAATGAGTACACACACACACACACACACACACACACACACACACACACACACCATAAAAACCATGAAATTGAAAACCATAATACACAATCAAAAGACCAGCAAGAACAAAAAATGCTCAAGCAAATCAACATGAGACAAAAAATTTTACAAAAACACCACTGAGATCATTTTGTGTTGGCCATCTTCTGCCAGGCATGTTCCCTTCCTCCATCCCTCCCTCTTCTCCTCAGATAAGGGGAGCTCCCACATATCAAATCACCTCAGTTCATCAGCCACATGAGGGCTAAGAGCTTCCTTGTGCTGTGGCTTGATATGACAGCCCATCTAGGGTAAGGTGTTTCACCAACAAGCAACAGAGTCTATGACTCACTCCTGGGTAGAGTTTTTCATTGAATAGTTACACTAGGTTCCTGTTTGTTTGGGTCTGTGGGTTGTAGGATGGTTGTCCTGTGCAATATAGTTAATATCCACTTATAAATGAGGACATACCATGCATATCTTTCCGGGCCTGGGTTAGCTCACTTGGGTTGAGCTTCTCTAGTACCTTCCATTTGGCTGCAAATTGCATGATTCCATGTTCCTGATAGCTGAGTAGTATTCCATTGTGTAAATGTACCACAGGTTTTTAATCCATTCTTTGGCTGAAGGACATCTGGTGCAAACTGCTTCTCTGAGGAATTCATTCACACACATTGAACCTAGCATCAACTAAATGAAATCTGCGTGAGGTCTGATAAGGCCCTGCCAGCAGCAAAAGACTCAACACATCTGGTTTAGACATTAAGAACAACCTATTCTGTCATACAGTGATGTCCCCTGTTAGACATACTTTGAACCATCCTAGTCTGATATGCAAGTCTGTCCATAGTACTGTCTTCTGAATTCTCCTGTAGTCACAAAGTTTATATCTGCACATGACAGATGCTCCCAACTGCCACTGCAGGCACAAGAGACAGAGTCTTCTTTGTCTTTTGTTGTTGTTTGTTTGCTTGAGTTTTACAAACGCAAAGTCCTTTCTTAGAACTATTCCAAGACAGTTTTTAAAGTTAGGCTATATCACTCAGAAATTTAGAGATAGTTTAGAAATAATTTTGTTTGGTTTTGGTTTATCGAGATAAGAGTCTCTCTGTGAATCCTTGGCTGTCCTGGAATAGGCTGGCCTCGAACTCACAAAGATCCGCCTGCCTCTGCCTCCCAAGTGCTGGGATTAAAGGCGTGTGCTACCACTGCCCAATTGTTAGAAATAATTTTAATCACTATTTTGTTTATAAATTTTGGGGAATAAAATAGTATAGGAATTTTTTTATCTGAATTAGAATTCTTAGCATATATACAAAGTAAAACATGTTTTTCTTATTTTTAAATGTATTTTAGGGTTAATATGTGGAGAATTGTTTGGCATTTTCCACCTCAGGAAATGATAATAATAAGGTTTGTTGAGAATATGCTATCTGTTAAGCACCGAGTTAAACATTTTATTATCACTGCTTTTGACAGCCACTCATGGAGGTGGGTGATATTAATAACACAGCATCTTAGAGATGGGAATATGAGATACAGAAGGGTTATAATTTAAAAAATTTTTATTATGTGAATTTCACATCATACACCCTGTTCCCTCTCATTGCCCACCTCCCCTCAGACCCACCCTCCACCCTTGCAATCTGTACTAACATAAAAAAAATAAAATCTCATTGTGGAAGGTGTAGTGTGTTTCAGTGTGTTCCACAATATGCCCTTTTGTCTACACATTTTGCTTACAAATGTTCATTAAAATGACTCATTGGTTTGGTACAAGGCCTCAGGTTTCTGGTCAGTACAGGAACCTCAGTGGAACTCCTCTCAGATATGCTGTAACTGTCCTGTGTCATGAAGATTCTGTAGTTGTGGGTTATATAACTGACCTTTTCTTGCACTCCAGCAGTTCATCCATGGGGTGAGCCAACTCAAGGCCCTGGTTCTGGACCTGCAATACCCACTTGCAAGGCCAGTTCTACGATGGAAAGGTGCAGGGCCTGCTCTCCCGAGTGCTGCAGCATGTGAGGGGCAGGGACAGTTCTCCTGCTCTTGTGACTTCATCTGGGCCAGCTCTCACCCCAGGGCTGGGTCTCCACAACCCCCATATCCAGGGCCAGGCAGAGTTCTTCTAGTGTCTGGCTTGTTTACTGTCCTGGGAGACCATCTGGTGCTTGCCTGGTATTGGTCTGGTAGTCATCGCAGGCTACCCTATGGTACCAATGTTGTGTTGGTATCCAGCTTGCTCCCCCCCCCCCCGAGAAATGTTAGGCTACTCTTTATCCAGATGTTTATAGGTCAGAACACTCAATGTAGGTATAGCCTCTCTCCCCTCTGCCACCTACTGATGCACATGTGACATAGCAGCCACATCTGCAATGCTTCTAGTGGCAGGTAGATAATTTTTATACTGTCTGTCTGGTGATTAATTTGGTAAAGACCTTGGATTTGAACTCACAAGGCTTAACTTCAGAATCTCTGTCCCTTAAGCCTACAAGCCTCTTACCTAGAATTCATCGAACAAAGCTTTCAGGTGTTATGGGTTTTATAACAGTCCTTTCCAGCTGACTTAAAACACTATGACTATTAGATACATATATTAAAATCCATTTGATTTTGGAGCATTGAAAAGCAGATATATAAATACTTGTGGAAAATTAGCATAATTCAAGTGGCTCACAAGTTTAGCACTTCCCAAATATTCAGTTACCTAAGAATATTCCTTGGGATCCTGAGACCTCAGGGCACATAAGCTCCCAGCTGATGCCAGGGAAGCTGTTCTAAAGACCACATGGTGACAGTGTGAACTGGCCATGCTCTGGACCCAACATGTGTTAGCTTGTGCAAATCAACTATCAAATTTTCAGGCATCTCAAAAGCTCTTTGCTAATTTCAGTTATTAGGAGCAATTACATTATGGAAGTTTAGAATGAAATAATTGCATTAGAAACAAAGGCAATAACTATATACTCAACTTTTCACTATTAATTATTTTCCTGCTTTGTTCTCTCCGGGGTTCTTGTTGTTCATTGTTTTCATCCACTGAAACACAGTGTGGTGTTGTGCCACTGCAAAGCTCTTCCAACTCTATGTTCTGTTTAGAAACTAGAAACCAACTTGTTCATGACGGTTGTATTCACACCTTGAAAAGTAGAAAACACTGCAAATCATGAATCCTTCTAACTCACCTCTGGAAAGGTTGATATTGAAACACAGTCTGAATGACACTCTGGTGAGCCTATATTATAGCTGATATAAAAACCTGGCTGACTTCTTCAAGAACTGGTTTGCATTGAGTCAGCTTTGCCTGATTTTGCAGCTCAGACAAGAGTTTAAAGGAGTCTTTGAGGTGCAGTTTGAAGGCCAACTGGATACACGTTCTGTGTTTCTGCTATTGTCTTGGGAAAGGGTAGGCTTGAAACACTACCCTATGCCTGTCTTCAGGCTAATTACTAAGGGCAGAAGCTACAGAAGTGCTATTTATAGTAGGTGTGTGAACTCTATGATTATTATGCATAGATTTTGATATTTTCGATGAGTCGCTTACTCTACTTTTAGACTTAATCATGCCCTCATTACAGTAAATTGCTCTGCATGGTCTGTGTAGTCTCATGTTTTGGCTTTGGCAACTGATCACTATTATTGGTCTCTATAACATCTGTTTGAACAACCATGGGTCTCTGGTCAGAAAAAACAACTCAAAAAGAAGTCCAGCCCAGAATGCCATGGCTTAACGCTGCAGACAGGCAGTAAACGAGGTCATCACAGAAAGAAAGCATTTCTCTCACATGGCTGGAGTTTTTAAAGAAACTGACAAATGGCAAAAGATTGGAGCTACTTTTGAGTCTTGGGATTCAGGGTAGAAGGCTAAGTAGCCAGGTTTCCTGATGTGGGGTGCTTTACATGGGTCCTTCAAATTGGCAAAATTCAGTCTTGTAGGGTCAATCATGTGAAGAGAAAACTGGAATACGGCTTAAGAAACCCACTCAACCCTTCCGTTCATTCTTCCATCATGTTTTCACTCAACAACATCTAAGTTCAACATGCTAGTGGTCTCCTCAAAGGCCAGTTGCTCCTAACTGGCTGCAGCAAAGGAGAGATATTCACACTGAGCTGATGAAACGAGAGTAACAGAGAAAACAGTGGCAGGGATGGCACCAGGGGACCTCCAAGAATTCCACTATTTTTTTTCTTTCTTTTTGCTTCCCTGGTGAGAAGAAATGAAGAGAAAACCCTGTAATTAAGTGCTTTCTTCATTTCATATCTATAAGATCATTTTCAACTCTTGCATTGTGGTTGAAACATCAGGGGTGGTTGAACATGCTCTCCCTCTCTCTCTCTCTCTGTATGTGTGTGCACACTTGCACACTGCTCTTAAGAATCACAACTTTTGCTATTCGGTGTGACACATGCCTTTAATCCCAATACTCAGGAGGCAGACGCAGGAGGATTCTTGAGTTTGAGGCCAGCCTGGTCTACAGAGTGAGTTCCAGGACATCCAGGGTGACACAGAGAGAGACCATATCTCAAAAAGCAAGCAAACAAGCAGCTATTTTGATAAGTTAACTTTTGGTTGAATGCTCACATAAATTTTATGTTTAATGATGCAACTCAAGCTGATTCTACACCAAGAGGCCTGGCACTAAGGGTGTATGATTCTACACCGTGAGGCGCTGAGGGTGTAGCTGCTCGTTAACAGAAAGGTGAGTCCCAGTGTCAGTGTGCACTCTGTGTGACTTGCACACAGTGCTAATTTGTCCCTGTTAAGCAGTCATTTATATTGAGCTTACCATTTTCTATGCAATATTTAAGACTCCTGAAGTATAACTTATCTTATGGTCACAAAGCAAGAGAGATTTTCCATTACCCATCAGTCTACAGGGGAGAAAACAGAAAAATGTCTCTGGGTGTATTAATGAATTGAAATTGGATTTTAGTATTTTGTTACCTGAGTTTGGGTTTCAGATTCACCACTTCCTGTCTTCCTGTTATAGAGCAGCAACACATCTGACCATTGTTGCTATTTTGTTCTTAGGGACATTTTAATTCCAACTGACAGAATAAGCATCAAACTTTAAAAAAAATACTTAATTTTTGTTGTTGTTGTTGTTGAGACAGGCTTTCTCTATATAACAGCCCTGACTGCC
This sequence comes from Lophiomys imhausi, assembly GCA_907164525.1. NCBI lineage: Eukaryota > Metazoa > Chordata > Mammalia > Rodentia > Muridae > Lophiomys > Lophiomys imhausi. The sequence goes on from CAJQZJ010032789.1 coordinate 102,684, forward strand.
CTGGCATTTGCTCCATAGACAAGGCTGGCCTCAAAATCACAGAGATACACTTGCCTCTCTGCCTCTCCAGTGCGGGGGGTGTGCCACCATTGCATGGCTTATTTCAATATTTTTAATACAAAGTATTTTGGAAACATTATTTTTCCTCCCCCAACTCCCCCCAGATCCACTCTCTTCCTACTGACTCAAATTCATATTCTTTCTATTGCTTATAAACAAAAATCAAACCCAATACAAAAGGAAAAATGCACACACCACACACACATGCTTGCACACACACACTTAAACATGCACACACATACACACACATACATGCACACACACATGTGCATGCATGCACACACATATGCACACACATATACACAAACATACACACACACACACACACACACCAAAATAAAAAAATCACGGAGTCCGTTTTGTGTTGGCCATCTACTCGTGAGCATGCCTGTGATCCGGAGTGTGGTTCTTATGCTCAGTGTCACTCCCTTGAAAAAAACAGATTTTCCCTCTCCTAGCAGCCATCAACTGCGAACAGCTTCTTGGTTAGGGGTGGGCCTTCTCTGTGTGGGATTTTGTTTGGCTTAAACTTGTGCAGGTCTTGTGCGTGCTGTCAAAGTCTTTAAATTCAAGAGTGCTCCAGCCCTGCTGTATCTGGAAAATACTGTTTCTCAGACAGCATCTGCCACCTCATCTTACAGTCAGTCTTTCCATTTTGCGTCTTCTGCTCATTCCCCGGGCCTTGGGAAAAGGAAGGTATGATAAAGACGTCTGTCAAGGGCTGAGTGCTCACTCGACTCTTACTATCTGCAGACTGTTCAGTTGTGGGTTTCTGTGTTAGCTCCCACTGACTGCAAGGAGCTTCCCTGGTAAGAGTTGGGTGCTGCACTTATCCATGAGTATAGCAATATGTCATTTCTTCTGCTAAATGAACATAGCTTTAACGTAACAGACTCTGAAAGAGATTATGTTTAACTACATTCTCCTTTTTCTTTTTTGTATGGCCTGGATGAAGAGTTTTCAGACTTAGACCAGTCTGCCCCCACATTGGGCAGATCTTACTGATGTTTCTCTGGAAAATCATTACTGCTTTGATCATATTATAATATGTAGAGAGATTACATATTGCAGTAGCGCTGCATTGTTAATTAATTATTTTTAATTGAAACAAATTTTCATACAACATATTCTGATCATACTTCCCCCTCCTCCAATTCCTTACATATCTTCTCTACCTCTCCACTTACCCAAGTTCATGCCCTTTCTTCTTTACTCTCTTTAAGAAAACAAACAAGAAAAAAACATATTTCCCTCCCCCCCAAACTGTAAGGAACTATCATACACAAAATAGCAACAATAGTACCCAGAAAAGCACTCAATCAGAAACCATCCTGTATAAGCAAAATACCGTCAAGAACAAAAATATATCCAAAAAAACAACATGAGACAAAAGTGTACAAGAATACCACTTAGTTTCTTTTGTGTTGACCATCTACCACTGAGCATGGGGCTTTCCACGAAGTGTGATTAATATACTCAAATAAACCTCCATAGGCTAAATCTCACTTTTTCTTTGCAAGCTGTTGTTAGCAGGAGACAGCTTCTTGGCTGGGGGTGGGAACCCCATGTCTACTTCTCCCTTTGGCCACTGGGACCCCACCTGGCTTGAACTCGTGCAGGCCCTGTGCATCCTATCACTGTCTCCATTAGTTTTTACATGCATCAGTCCTGTTGTGTCTAAACAACAGTTTCCTTGGTGGTGATGCATTTCCATTGCCTCTTACAGTCTTTCTGCCTCCTTTTCTGGACAGTTCCTTGAGCCCTGGTCAGGGAATAATTTAATAAAGACATCCCGTTTAGGACTGAGTACCCCAAACAGCTCTCACTCTGTACATTGTCCAGTTGTGGGTCTCTGTGTTAGTTTCCATCTACTGCAAGAGAAACAATGCATTTAAAAAATGGTTATTGGGCCAGGTTGATAATTAAAATAAAGTAGATGATTCAGCTGAAAAATTTTTAAAAAAACAGTCTTACATAACTTCCATAATGTATGGGAAATTTTAAATGTTGTTATTCCAGAAAGCTCATTGTCATGCCACAAATTATCTCTGTCCTGGACCATGGTGGTTCTGCTCTGTTAGTGTGGGCCAATGACCCCCAGTCACATGCACATGATGCACTGTAGTCTCCTAGCAGTCAGCCAACCAGAGAGCCCCTGAGACGCCTCTGGCCCTCTGAACTCACTGCTATTAGGCTCTGTCTGCTGTTTAACTCTCTTACCGGGAGATCTGTCCAGTTTATTACTGTCTCGTCTTGATGCAGCAGAAATGAGGAAATCTTGAATTTTTTTCTAAGAGGCTTTTCTGTGATGTCTTCACAAACAATTTTCAAGCATTCAGCTTGCATCGAGTGGGGATAGGCTACTCTGTTTTCCTCAGTCACCTTTTATAAGCTGAGCCATGTCAAAGTTTAAGGGAGACCGTAGAGTTTCTAGTTTTCTTTTAAACGTTACTGAGATCTGAGCATATCCTCCTGACACTTTTTTTTGGCATTGGAATGGAGCTAGCAGGTAAAGCTAAATGAGAGGCTTTTAAATGGACTCTTATTGATAAATTGTGAAAACAGAGCAGATTCTTATCTTCATTTGTTTTTTATTCCCTGCAAATATTTGGGTTATACATTTATTCATGGAGCCCTTTACAAATATTAGAAGGAAATATACAGGTTGCTCATAAAAGTCCATGTTGAACACTCAACACTTAAAAAAAATCAATTTATGCTTTGAGATTAGAGAAGAAATCAGTGCATTTTAAAATGCTAAGGTTTCTCTATATAGTCCTGCTGTCTTGGAACTTATGTTGTAGACCAGGATGGTCTTGAACTCACTGAGATCCATCTGCCTTTGCCTCCCGAGTGGAGTGCTGGGATTAATTTTTCAATATTTTATACAATTTGGATCACATTATTCCCCTACCCTAACTCTTCCCAGATCCTCTTCCCTTCCCACCCATCCAATGTCATGCTCTTGCTCTCTTAACAAACCAAACCAAACCAAAATGTACACACACACACACACACACACACACACACACACACACACACACACACACAC
>CAJQZJ010032789.1:105805-120141 GCA_907164525.1 Lophiomys imhausi
CACACACACACACACACACACACACACACACACACACACACACACACCAAGTAATCAAACAGTTGCTCATGTTGGCCAACTAACCCTGAGCGTGAGGCCTGGCCTGGAGTGTAGCTGTTACATACACTGTCAGTCAGTCCCTTGAGGAAAACAATTCTCCATCTCCAAGCCACAAAAAAATTCAAACGGCATCTTGGTTAGAGGCGGGACTTTGTGTCTATCTTCCCCTTCTCTGTGTTGGGATTTTTACCTGGTTTGAATGTGGGCAGGTCTTGTGCACATCAGCACAGCCTCTGTGACTTCGTGTGTGTGTCAGTCCTGTTATGTTATTTATGTTATGTTATGTAATTGTTATTTTCCTGGAGCCATCTACCACCTCTATCTCTTACAATCTTTCCAGCTCCTCTTCTCTATAGATCCTTGAGTCCTGAGGAGATAGATTTGATAAAACATCCCATTAGGGGCTGAGCACTCCAAAGTCCTTCACTTTCTGCACATTGTCCAGTTAGTTGCGGGTTTCTGTGATAATTACCACCTACTTGGAGAAGATGCGTCTCTGATAAAGGTTGTGTGATGAACTAATATGTAGGTATGGAAGTATGTCATCAGGAGTCAATTTATTGCTATGTTCATATATGTTTATGAATGTTTATATGTTATGCCATGTTTAGCAGAATAATAGCAACAGATTTTCCCCAAGGACCCATAACCTAATTACTTCTAGGTTCTTATCGTCATTAACTATTTCAGGTATGGGCTCCACCTCATGAAGCTGACTTTAAAATAAAAAAAAATTTTTTTTTGGTTACTATCATAACATTTGTGCCACCATTGCACCTGTGTGTGTGTGTGTTTGTATGTGTATGTGTGTGTGTGCGTGCGTGCGTGCGTGCGTGCGTGAGTGCGTGCGTGCGTGCGTGCGTGCGTGTGTGTGTGTGTGTGTGTGTGTGTGTGTGTTTTGTAGGTAGGTCACTATTGCAGCTGGCAGATTGATGATTACATTTTCCCCCTCTGGTAGCCTTCCCAATACAACCCTGAACTACAGAATGCTAGTTAGTAGAGATGAAACTTCTAGTTGAGCACCAGCTCAATTTTTTGGCATTCAATGACATAAGAATGTGGTATTTTCAGTAATAGGATCTTACTATGAGATTGTGGAGGGTAGTCAATAGCATTGGTAATAGCCCATGACATTTGGGGAAAGCAATGACTTTTAAGCAATGACTCAAAAAGCCACTTAGAGAGATTTTGTTTGGTAGCATGTGATGTCTATTTGGGGTGTCATCGCTCCTATTATGTGACATTATATTATATTAATTATATTGACTATTATATTAACTCCCTTTAAATTTCTTTTCTAAATAATATTTTAGGAAGTTTCCACAGTAGTAGATTTACATATTGCTTTCCTAAAGTTCTGTAGCTCAACTATCCCTGGCCATTTTCTTTCCTCTATTCTGGGCTTTCCTTCCCGTTCTGATTTAATTTAAAAAAATAACCTTATGTACGAGATGTATGCCTATCAAAATCTGAAAATTACTTAGTGTGCGTGACTGAGAGTTCTATGTAGAGGAGGTTTGCATGTTTGTTTTATCAGACTAATTCTTTTAGAGATCTAAGCCTCTGGTTTGACGTTAAAGAGCCTTGTTGGCCAGCAGCATGGTCAGAATCATTCAGTGCCACCCCAGTCAAGTAACACAAGCCATGGTTGCTATTTTCAGTTTCTGTGTTGAAAGAAGACAGCTGAAGGCCTAAAAATATTACAGAGTCTTTTAGTCGTTTTTTGTTTTAAGGCAATTTCAACTAATATTTCTCCCCCACATTTCTTTATTTTAACCCAATGAGATATTGAAAAGAAATAAGAAAAAGACAAAATCTTCTCTCCCACCATCTGTGTGTGTTTTTGCATGCATGTGTGTTCATGTATACATGGGTGTGTGTGTGTGCACATGTGTGTGCATGTATGTATGTGTGAGTGTGTGTATGTGAGTGTGTGAGTGTGTGTGTGTGTGTGAGTGTGTGAGTGTGTGAGTGTGTGTGTGCATGTATGCATGTGTGTGTGAATGTGTGTGTGTGTGTGTGTGTGTGTGTGTGTGTGTGCGTGTGTGTGTATGCATGAACATGTGTCACTGTGCCCCTGTGGAGATAGAACAGGAATTCAGATGGCGAGCCTTGCCTTCTGCCTTGCTTCAGACAGGGCCTCTTTGTTGTTTTTGCTGTTGGATATATGAGCTTCTGGGAGCTCTCTTGCCTTCACCTTTTATCTTGCCATATGAGTGCTTGGATTGCCCATGTGTATGGACACGGCTGTCTGAAAGCCACTCTGGGGTCCTCTTGCTTGCACAGTTCATGTCCTTACAGCAGCCGTGTCTCCCACTAAGTCCCCTCCACACCGTCACAAAGTCATTTCTTGTCTTTCTCTCTAAGGTGAAACCTAGCCGACACGGTCCGTGCCCAGCAAACAAGTTGTATGTGCTGAGCTCTTGTTTGCGTGGACTGTGACGCTCCGGCCTCCCAGCTGCTCTCATTGGTGCACAGCAGCCTTCTTCTGACTTCCTTGTCACGCATCATCAGGTTCTTGCGTTGATTAAGAGATACGAGGTGGTACTTTGTTCATGTGGGGCATCACTTATTTGGGGGCATTTTTCGTTCCATTTCTTCTTATCTAACAAGATCACTCATTTTCAGAAACGTGTTTTCATCTCTCAGTCGTTGGAAAAGACTCTGCACCATTATCTCAAATAGAAAACCATTCTTTTTTTTTAATCTTTTACAAACAATATTGCCTTTCAATGTAGAGACATTACACCATTCTTTAAAAAAAAATTGCAACAAGGATTTTCATGATTACCATTCTATCTTTTGTGTTTTTGTGTTGAGTCAAAAGTTGTGGAAAAGCTCTGTGGTATGGATTCATCCTAGGTCTGTATTCTTATTCACGTTACTTTTGGTTTCTAGCGACTTGTGCTGGGACCATTACAGCTTTGGCTCTGAAATGTTTAAAGCCTTGCTGTGTAGACTATATGTCCCCAACTTCTCCAGGATCCCCCATGGTCTAGGAGCGAGTGTGGGACCCCTTAATCTCAGGCTTTTCTCTGGCCCTTCACCCACCAGTGTGCTTGGAGTGAACTTCTGGGCTGCTGGTCCTGGCTCTTTGGCTCTTCTTATTTGATGGGTTGGCATTAGGCTCCTTGTTCAAAAGCATGCTCCCTCAAACCCAGGCAGTGAAGCTAGCTATCGCAGCATTTTCTTTGATTCTTGATCAGTTGAACTCTGATTTTTTTTTTAAGTTTTCCTTTGTTCTTGGAGTAGCAAAACTAAGAAAAGCCCGCAGTCCCTAAACAAGGATGCAAGTGACAATATTCCAGGCGTACCTCAGGCATGAAGCAGCACAGAGAACAATGGCTTCCCAGAGCCTCACCTTTCTTCCCCATAAAATAGAGCAGTTGGGTACGGTTACGCTGCCTCCCTAGCCTTATACCCTCTAACCATCGAGGAGGTCCTGCGATTTCCTGACTTTAGGATGCTGGGCCACATGAGTTCCTGTAGCAGGACATGGTGTGCTGCCTCTTATTGGGGCTTTAGGTTTCTAAAGTTTCCTAACATCTACCTATTATACTCAGTAGGGGATAATTTTAATCAAGAAGAAAATTGGAAAAAGAGATAACTTTGATGATAGCCTAAATTCATACTACACGAGACAGAAAATCAATATGCGCTCAAAGTCCCCTCTCAGAAATTCTTCAGGCATGTTTCAAATTAGAATAATATGACATACTGGCATAGTTCTGAAATCAAACACTTCTGCAGCAAAGTAACGTTCTTAGAAAATGAGTAAGCAAAGATAATTTTGTAGTAAAGCAAAGATATTGATGTAAAATACAATAAACATTAATGTCATATCAGTAATGTCAGGTTTGCTGTCCACATGGTTCAACATTCTCTCTCTATATATATATATTATGTTATATTATATTGTAGGCTTGTGATAGAAGATTGTATGCCTCTTAGAAAAGTACAGCAGTTTTCTTTTGTCTATGTTTTTACTTTCAATGCTGTCAGTTAACCTTGGTCTCCTGTCATTTAAAAATGTCACAGAATGATGGTACATGGTTGCATTCTCAGTTACTTTAGAGCTAGAGGCAGCCCCTCAGGGGTTCCAGACCAGACTGGATAACATGAACTGATCCTTTAAAAAACCCACCCCAAGTTACAAACAAAAAGAGTTAAAATTACATGGTAAATTCTAGAAATAATCGATGGATATCAGTTTTAAACTGTGGAGTATAATGAACAACCTGATTCCATCTTGTGTCATCCACTCCACCCTCTCTGGAATGTGTTTCATCCACTTACATATTGCACCCGCTGACCACCGAAGAGTCACTTACTAGTAATCCATTGTTGGGGATGAATATGTTCCTACGGAGAGACTGGCTTTAGCTTCAGACGATATTGACGGCTTAGAATGTGGGGAAAAAAAAAACCAAAAACCAAAACAAAATTACTGTGATTGAAGGACAGACAGTAGCCTTATTTATTAGCTTTGATTTTTGCAGTAACAGAAAGATGAAAAAAGGAGCATTAAACATATCTGGTTTTATGAATTAATCTTAAACCTTCAAGTGAATTCAACATGGATGTTGCAGCTTGAATGAGAAATAGTCCCCGGAGGCTCATGGATTTGAAATTTGTGAACACTAGGTGGCGCTGTTTGAAGGGATTTTGGAACCTTTAGGAGGCACAGCCTTTCTGGAGGAAGTACACAACCATCAAGGGGCTGGGCTTTGAGAGTTTTCATCCTTGCCGACCTTCCAGCTCTCACTCTCTGCTTCCTGTGTGTAGATGAGATGTGATCTCTCAGCTTCCTTCTCTGGTCACCTGCTGTTATTCCTTCCCCATCAATATGAAGGCTTCCTCTGGAAGGAACCATGAACCCAAACAAAGTCTTTCTTTTTAAGGTTGCTTTTGGTCACGGTATTTTATCACAGCAAGAAAAATGTAATGAATGCAGATGGTGTCCTTTGATCCCTGTACCCTCCAGAATTGATTGCTCTCATTTATGATCCTCTTGTATGCTAAATATTCTCTTATTTGATAAGCATAGTTCAATTCCTACAGGGTGGAATTAGGTAATTTGAGATGTAAGAGCTAGTTGGTCCTTTAAAAGTCATCAGAAAACAGGAAGAGGAATCATGCAAATGTTTGTATGTTAAGGGGAAAATGCAATTTCTCTGTGGTTTAGGACGTTTCCTAAGAATAAGTTTTCAGATGTCACTTGAAGGGTAGCATGATACTGGTCAAAAGAGAAGTAGTGTAAGGCAGAGAGAGTGATCCAGGAAATAGGCATCTATGATGGCCAGGTGGGAAAAATCCATTCAGTGAGTCCAAGGAAATTGGAAGATTGGAGAGTAAAGACTTTAAGAACAATAACTTGAGAGGTAGGCGGAGGGCCAGGTGATACAAGACCAGATTTCTCCTGTTATAATTGGAACTTTTTGATTGCCATGCTAGTCTTTCCAAAAAATGAGCAGTTTGGGGTGGGGAGGTCATGATCAGTTTCAATTCTTTGTATTTCAGAGGTCATCACAATGACTGGACTGTAAGAAATGAATATTTATGGAAGAGTGGAGGGAGAGAAGAAAGGAATGGAGGGAAGAAAGGATAGGAATGAATTTAAAAGTGATTCACTCTTTGTGAACATTGAAGAAAGTATGGAAATGAGAGACAGATCGACTTCTGGAAGAGAAGGAATGTTGTTAAGCTGAGCATTCAAAGTCTGCTCTCCAAGTGCAGCTGTAATGTGTGCTGTAGACACAAATGAACAGCTCCGCCCCTTGGCACCTCGGTGTTCGCGTTCGCAAATTGATGTACTTGAACTTGTCTCTATCCCTAAGCCTAAACAATCTTCCAAAGTGGCCTTTGAATGAGTATGGATGGGAGTTATCATGCACAGTACAGGGGGTTACAACTGCAATGCAGTTCTTGGAGATGCTACATCCTGAGGGGACTGTATCGTGAAGTTACATGCCTCCATAACTTTTTGATTCATCTTTGATTGAATATTCATCCCGCTTCTAACAATATGGTTTGAAGAGCTATTTCCATTCAAATCTATATTCAGTGGTGCCCTCAACATTTCTCAAATTACTAGTGTCAGTTAAGAGAAGAACAAAACAAGGAAGTTAAAAATACATCAGATCTCCATGCCATTGCCACAGAGACCAAAGCACATGCTTGCCAGCGACATTTTCTTTTTAGGAGATAAAATTTATATGTGGTTCTTCTTTCAAGTGCTTTCAAAATGGGTCCAAGGAAATAGAACAACTGAAATGATTATCAGAAATTGGTTCTAACTGACTTATTTCCAAAACACTTTGGTAAATGAAGGAAGGATAAAGAGGGGGCCTTTAGAACCCGTTCTTAGTGTTCAAACAAATATGAAAGATGATTTTGTCTCCAGTTTGGTCTATGACAACAAAGCCTATTTTCTTGTTATATTGGGTCAGTGTTTTCAGGGAAAATGAACCCTCGGAGATTTAGACATGAGGAGCTTTGGGGTCGTGTACTCAGAAAGTGACTTGACTGTGTAGTAAATATTAGTTTCAGTACTTTGGAGGTCAGTCTTACGGAATGAGTGGGCTTGATCGTTATTTAAATTGGGGTTTCTATAATGGATAAGCCAGAGAAGAGCCTCATTGACATTAGGAAGGGTCACACAAACTTCTACGTTAGCCTTTGTGGTGTTTTCAGAGCAGAAAGCCACAGAGGCCAGCAATGAGAAACTGAGGTTCACTGGTCTATGCAATGTCATGAATGGCTCAGGCTGTGTGACCCGAGGGAGCTCTCAGAGCTACCCTGGTAGTCATTGTTCTCTTCTGTAAGATGAATGAGTTAGATCACAGGGAGCTCAGGGCCTTGTATAAAAAATTACCCGTACATATTTGGTTCTATCTAAGCTTAAATACAGAATTCAAATTCACTCACATGAAAAATGTTTATGCTTTTTTTTTTTTTTGATTACAGGAAAGCCTTTCTGCTACAGCCAACAGAATAAAATAGCATCTAAGTCATTAGTCATCTGACTTTTCACTTTGGGGAAATCTTAGATGACTGAGTGTGTGTTAAACTTCACAGCCAGATATGAATTACTCTAACTACAAACACATTTGGCTATTCCCCTTGTGTGCATATGTATGTGTATATGTACCTGTTTGTGTGTGTACATGTGTGTGTGTGCGTGCGTGTGCGTACATTCAGCTCTCCATATTTCAGGTCTCCAAATCTACAGATACAATCAAGTACAGATAAAAAATTTTCAGAAAAATGTGTCTGTATTGATCATATACAGCCTTTCCTCTTTTCATCATCTTAAAATAGTATAATGTAACAACCAGTTACTTCTACTGGGTTCTGTAGTTATCTATACCCGAGTTAAAGTACCCAAAAGAATGTGCATAGGTTGGTTAAATCTAAATACCACACTCTTTTTCATGAAGAATTTGAAGGCCTGTGGAATTTGGTATGTGAGATGGATCCTGAAACAAAGTTCCTCAAGGATGGATACCAGAGAACGACTATGCATTTGACTGTGTTCCTTCATCCACACACACTATAAACATGTGCACTTATATTTACATGTTTACATTTAGTTAATTATTTGAGTCAGATAATCATTTACACCAGTTTGTGGTTTAAGATGTAATGTTTTCAGACACTCTCATGCTTGAAAATGCTGCGTGTTTATGAGAAATGAAACACAAGCGCATGTGACTTGAGGTTTCCAGAAAATTCTGTCCAGGAGTCAGGAATTACTCAGAGTAAACACCTGTTTGTCTTGTTAACATGTAACCTGAAACACATTGTCCAAGTTGCCTGCACTCAACTCAACAGAAACCTCTAGACTGAAATGACCAGTAGCCCCAAATTATCATTGTGATTCCTTCCATATAGCATTGTGTTCTCTGTGGATTATTTGGTCTCCTGGACTATTCTCTAAGAGAAGAAAATGGAGACTATTTTCTTATGCAAGAAAGAGGCTTTAACCAATGTTTTATAGGTACCCTTCCTTGTAAGAAAAAGCCAATGCATGACCAGAATTTGTGATCTTAAAGACATTTAGTCCCTACTGATAATGCTTTTATTGAAATACATGAATATATTAAGACAGAAAACTATTCATGTAAAAGAAGAACCAAGCTGTAGAGAAGAAAAGAAGTGAACTTTGTTGTTTGTCCTGTTTGGATGATTTTTCAAAGACTTGGAGATCAAACTTTGAATTTCCACCCCTGCAAATGACAGTGAATTGAGAAAAATCACCTTCCCTAAGGAAAGAAAATAGGCCATGGGAGTCCTTCACTGGACAGCAGCTGAGCTGAGTGCTGACTATGAGGATATAACCATCTGACAGTTATTCTGTGGCTTAAGGAAAATGGCTTGTGGTCACACTCCAATTCCTGCTGGACAGGTATCTGTATCGTAAGAAACCACCACTAAATTTGTCATGGCGATGATCTATTATTGGCAGCAGGGAGTGAAGGCCTGAATCAGCATTCAGACATGAGACCTCTGACCATTTAACCTGGTCACTCCAGGTCAGTCTGAGAGGCATGTGTTCGGTGCTTAAAATGGGAACCTTTAAGGGGTTATTGCCTGATGCCTTTGACTGCCTATGAATAAAATGTTTATTCAGGTATTAAGGGTTTTCTATCTGGTTTAGTTTTATGGCCCTAATTTAGAAAAAAAAAAGGAAATTCCTCCTTTATATTGAATATGATCTTTTATCAGCCTATTAAAAATACGAGGAGGTACTGCAGATATGGTAATTTGTAACAGCATATTCAAGAGCTTAAGGTTGTTGCAATCTGTCCCTGTGCTGAGCATGTTCACATTTTCACAGAATGAGAAAGTGACGGTGAAGAAAAGAAAAGCAACCAAGTCCCAGCCGAGAGGTCATTCTGCAGTGACAGCATGGCTCTTAGTGAGTTGGCAGGTCACTGCTGACCACTCATGGGCAGCAGCTGGCAACATGGTTCCACGGAGACAGCAGAATAATCAAGGGTTGCTTTTCCTTAAGCTTGAGGGTGCCGCAATGGAGGTGTCTACTGCAGAGATGGGCAAATGGCTCATTCTTCCAGTAGTAGCTGCGCTTCCCTCACTTACTCATACCTGGTTAATTTATTTAACACACAGTATAATAGATCTCCCAAATGAGGGAGCATACCAGTGAATCAAACATGCTCTATGGGCAATGGTACCAATATGTCAACAGTAGGATTTGCCTGGTTCAAGAGGCTCCTCAGCCATTAAACAGGGAAACAGTGAGGGGCTCTGGGCACATCGCAGCACTGTAGTTAGGACCGGCCTCAGCAGCGTGACTGCAACTCCTGGTGGCCAATAAATGAGGCGAATTTAATGGCAGCCTTTGTGGGGAACTAACGTTTTATTCTTTGACCAACCAAGGCTGAAAACATGGCCGATCCTAAGAAGCAGAAGGAAATATTTAGGAGCGTGGAGAGGCAGGCAAAGTACCCATAAAGAGCTTCAAAAGCACTCATGGAATGTGGTTGAGAAGAGATGAACCATTGGAAACAAAAGCAGATTTTTCCAGAACAAATCTCTGAGATGCAGATGTGTGTGCATGTATGTATATATGCATACATAACACACACACACACACACACACACACACACACACACACACTCAATCCTGGCTGAACTATATTGATACAACTGTTAACAACCTTTTGCCAGAAACACAGGGAAAGAAACTTCTTTTTCTCCTTTAGGGAATATTGACTTTTCTTTTTCCTATGACTGTTTCTTTTTAAAGCTACACGGAACAGCTGTAGTTATTGTAATTATACCAACCCAAATGCCTGGAAATGAAAGAGTCTGGAAAGTTCTCAGCATCATCACACAGTATGGCCTTGATCAGAGAATGAGCAAATTTTCTCTACAGTGTGTTTTCCCGCTTTCTTTAGACAGTAAATAATCGTCACAATTGAAGTCATTGAAACCAAAAAATGTCATTATCTGAAATTATAATGAATCAAACACATTTTAAAAAGCCAGTTTCAATATAGCATCAGAGTGAAAAAGAAAGAATATAATATTAAACACAACAAGGGATTCGTGTTATTATAGAAAATACAATGTAGATAATAAACCACTATGATTTAAATAGTTTTATTTTTGTATATTCGCAATGATTAAAAGACATTTACCTCTCAGTCCATAAGAAAAACCCACTTTCATTTCTTTTATCTGACTTCTGAGTTTTAAAGGTTTCTCTGTAAAGGATTCTTAAATTAAAGAAAAAGTATAGAAAACAACTCAGGAAATTTTTAATACTTTCTCATCACCACTCCCTGTTTTTTCAGGAAATGTCAGCATGTGTTATTCGATATTTCTGGAAATTCTAAACTTACACACATACAAAGGAAGCAGTTGGCTTGCACTAATATTTCAATATTCCGTATTGTTTCTCACAGTGCTGAAAGTAGAGGTCTGCTATGTGGTAAACCCTTCATTTTGGTGTGTTCTGCTTATACCGTTGATGCCGACGATGTCATGTTGATTCCAATGATGCAGCTTCCTTATCAAAGAAGGACATCCACTCAAGCCTCTGAGAAGCAATGGACTGGAAGCTACAAGGCAACACGAAGAGGTTCCTGGGGCATTTTCCCATTTAGTAAACAGCCATCTGCACCCCACTCTCTCTGATCTCAACAGCATAAGATCTTATCTTCAAGAGCCCGAGGTTCAGGCAGATGCAACGGCTATTTACACCACCAGGGGGTGCCAAAGGACAACACCTGTTTGCATTGCAGGCTAATGGGCCCCCGAGAAAGAGTAGAAAAAGAATTACCCCCAAGGTAGACAATTAGTACATAAACCCACCTGACACCATCGTGGACTATCTTTGTGCAGAAATGAGATGCTACAAAAAGTCTTTCATTACCGAAGATAAATAGGACGACTGCCAACAGCTAGCAAATCTCCCTGTTTTCCAAATGAATCTACAGAAGCATAAACTGGGAGGACTTGCCAAAACTTCCTCAGGGTAGGAGCTCTGTGGTAGAATATGGATCAGAGCTGAGCTCTCCAGATCCTTTTTCCTCCCCAGAGTAATTTCCCCTGTACCATGTGGCCCTCTCCTCCAACCCCAGTAGAAGAGCTGCAAGACAAGGCCTGTCATTTCATGTTCTATCCTCAGTGTCCTCTTCAACACCTTGGTGGGTAGAGAACAGTCTTCCATGAGCCCCCAGGGTTTTAATGAATAGCTCAAGGACTTCCTTCTCCAATTCTGTCCTTCATGCATATCATTACAGAAACCAACAGGATTCACTCCAAAGACTTTGTGTCCTCTTTAGGAAAACCACGTCCTATTGGAGTGTTTCTCTTTCCTCACTTTTTATCTCAATCTCCCATGAGCACCAGCTGCATGGCCTTTCTTGCTTCCATAATTAGGACTCTGTTGGCCCCCTGTCAAAACTAACAAAATATCTCATGCCAAAAAACACATTAGGAACTAATATTTTAAAATATATTAAAATTGTCTATGTTATAGTGCACGGTAAAGCCCCGTTCCAAAGAATGCAGATCTGATAGCTTCAGGTAAAACCCATATTCTCACTGTCAGAGAGATCCTTGGCCTTCTCCATAAATGACTGGCTGGCTTTAGGCTCCCGTTGTGCGTCTAGGCGAAAGGACACACTGCACAACGTAAATTAGAATAGGAACCATAACAGAACCAGTTAGAGCCCCTATCGATTTTTATGTGCCCAGTCCAAAGAGGCAACTTGAATGAATCTGCTTCCTCCTACGGGGACAGCTGTTCTGCCATGACCAGGGGAGGACTAATGAGGTACAGCTGTCAGGCTTAATCAAAAAGATACAAATACGAACAAGGCATTGACAAGCTGGCTTCAGTTAATCTGTGCAAATGTACAGATTGGGTGGGCAATATTTACACTGGTGACTCAAAACAAACGTTCGGGAGTTTGAGCCAAATATTACCTCACCAGTTCTCAGCTCCACTCTATGGAGATAAGACTCAAATTAGAGAAACAGGAGACGGAGCCCCAAAGCGTTCCCAACTTTGAGATACCCATGAAAAGCCCGTCTGTGTACAGCAGATTTTCCTCTTGGTCAACTATCTAGTTGGATTCCCAAGACTGGAGCCTAGTCATTCCAGAAAAAACAAAAACAAAAAACTTCTCTGTTCTGGGGATCTAGTTTGGGAGTCTGGGTCGTGTACTCTTACCGGGACTTTATGTAAGAGCCACCCCTCCCCCGCATCTGTGCACTCATGAGAGCATCCAGGATGTGCGCCAGGATCGCCGCACACCCATTCTGTTGTGAAAACATCATTCTATTAATATAAATGCGCGCCGCGTTTGCCAGGGCTAACAGAGAACAGGTGCAAAGTCTTCAGATGCTTGCTCGTACTGAGAAATGAAAGGAGTGTACAAACAGTTTTCTCTTGCCGCGGCACCGTGGGTGTCGATGTAACTAACGTTCCTCTCTGCTGGATTCCTTGATGCTAGGGGAAGGGAGCCCTGGACACTCAGGACACTCGATCCCACTGGCTTGTAGGGCAGAGAAGGGAGGAGGAGGAAGAGAAAGATAGTGATGACATGGTCTCTAGGATTCTGTTTATGCAAATACTGTCCTCTTGATCTGGGGCTCAAATGGGTTATGCATAGAGCGCATTCGGTCATATCTCCTGCTGAGAATGGGTGGGTACTGCCAGTAGAAATATTCTGATGATTTGGAACTTAGGAACAGCTTAAAGACTCCTGACATTTCAGATCTTCCTTAAAAAAAAAAATCTTGTCCACGTGAGTGTTGTGGTGTTGCCCATAGTTTCAAATTCACTTTGTGTTTTCCAGATGGGAGAAATGCCTTGTCTAAAAGGCTCATCTGGGTCCCTGTCCCTATCAAGAGGGTAGTCTGGGGGTTCCACTTCTTTTGGCAGGAGGACAGCACTCTGTGAAGACGGTATTAGAGGAGTGGCCTTGACAGACAAGTAGCAAGCACGCTATGTGATGAGTATGTTTGGCAGGCGCATGATTTTGAAAGCTTTGGAGCTCATCACCAAAAGCGGGTGGTAAGGGAATCTGTACATGTGTGTGAGGATGGGGAACGAGTATGTTGTCTGTGGCTTTGCTTCCCGTACTATCAATTACTCACAGTCAACCAGAATCTGAAAATATTAAATGAATACTTCCAGAAACAAACAACTCACATGTCTTAATAGGCTGTGCTCCAGTATATTGTCAGAGAGTCTATTTATTATTAATTGGTATTACCTTCTAACTATGCCTAATTCATACACTAAACTTTATAATAGCTAGGCAATGAGGTGGCTTGAATGGGAATGGGCCCCATATGCTCACATTTTTGATACTCGATCTCCAGTTGGTGAACTGTTCAGGAAGGATTAGAAGGTGTGACCTTGTTGAGGGACATGTGTGACCTTGTTAGCCTTGTGCATATAGATATACATGTGCAGGTGTGTGTCTGTACATGTAGAGAGTAGATATGAGTGTGTACATACATATAAGCACACATTTATTTATAGAAAATCTGAACAATTTATTACTAGTGTCTTTACAGTGGTCTCTAAGATGGTTCCCTGGATTCGTATCCCTAGAATACACACATGGTGAATGTTCTCACCTCCTTAAGTGTGAGTAAGACCCGTGACTACGGTGGGATGCTGTGCTGTATTATACTCAAAGGTGAATGAATTAGACTGAAGATGTGACTAAAGCCCCTCTTCGATTAGTTGACTACAAGTTAAGCAAAAGAGAGATTATTCAAAGTACATGAACTCTATAAAAGCAGGACTTCCCTGAGGTCATAGAGGTATATCCTGATGCCTTTGAAACTGCTTGTGAGAGCCTGTGAACCTGCAGGTTTTCTAGTGGGCCCCCCACTGGCACTCATGAAGAAAACAAGGATTTCAGTGTGAGAGGAACAAAGGTGGAATTTTGAGGATGGTGGAGGATGTGGACTCCCTCATGGGGTGGGAGAATAGCAGATGTCTTGATTTCTGCCTGTAAGACTTCGTCAACACTAGCCTGCATGTGACAGGCGGGCCCTGATGCAAGCTGTGAAACTTGCTGTGAACTTTACACAGCAGCAGTAGACTAGCATAAGCATCTGCAATATGGCATCTAGAGTTTGAAAATGAACAAGACTGGCACTCATGAGAAGGAAATGTGCCCACCTTATGAACACCACAAAGAGCATCGAATTGTAAATGGTGGCAGTGGTTACTGCATCCTTCTTCTCAAGCATCTCAGAGGTGGTTATTGCATCCTTCT
>CAJQZJ010032789.1:120151-175151 GCA_907164525.1 Lophiomys imhausi
AGAGGTGGTTACTGCATCCTTCTTCTCAAGCATCTCAGAGGTGGTTATTGCATCTTTCTCAACCATCTCAGAGGTGGTTATTGCATCCTTCTTCTCAAGCACCTCAGTATATTGTTAAGACATATTTGATTGATACCCCCACAATTCTGCAGGCTGGAAATCTAAGCTCAAGGTACGGACAAGACCGGTTCTTCCTCAGCATTGCGGATAAATCTGCCTCCTGCATCACTCTTAGCACTTGCTGGTTTCACATTTTCTTTGCTTTTCAATCCCAATGTCTGCCTTCATGTACATACAATGGTCTCTGTGTGTGTGTCACTGTCCAAGCTTTCCTTTTGGTAAAAAACAAACAACAACAACAAAAACAAAAATCAGGAATGCGGGATTAGAGTCTACATTCATGATTCCAACATAATTTAAGAAATGGCCATATCAGCAATTGTGCTGTTTCTTTTTATGGTTTTCTGAAGGTCTTTTTTTTTTCCTTTTGAGCATCTAGAAAGGCAAACACTTTGAAATGGGATATATATATATATATATATATATATATATACACATAGGTATCTATGATGGGCTCTAAAGCAGTGTAATATACATACTTATGTATATAGGATTTGCTGAAGAGCTCTAATTCATGGCTTTGCAGATGCTATGCCAATCCTCTACCACCGAGTTACAACCCCAGCCATAATGGAAAAGATTTATATAAATGAACTTCTATTGTAAAAATAACACGAGAAGCTATTCCTGGCCATTTCTCCACTACAAACAGGCATGTTAAAACTCTCTATGAACATATGGGACAATGTAAGGTACAAGCCAAAGGAAGATAGGTGTGTATAGAAAATCTACATCTGTCCTGAAATAGAATATTAGCAACTTAATTTGTGCTTGGAAACTGAGTCGGGTTTAATGATCCATTTGCTTTTCTAAGTGGTTTCCCTGCAGCTTACAGCCCCCCTTGGTGGTCGGTGAGGCAGTTAAACAAAAGAGCCCAATGTGCTCTCTGCAAACCTGCCACCCCAAAGTGACCAGCCAATATTACCTGTGACCTTTCCCAGGAGTGTGGGCAGAAAACCCTTCTTGAAAGAGGGAGCGATAAAGAAATCTGGACTTCATTCTTTCATGGGTTTGCTCATAGGAATGTTTATTGGCGAGACACTAAGAATAAACCCAGTTATTGAAGAGGGATCTGGGAGGTTGACAAGCATGGCTAAACCCAGTGGAGAAATTTGATGAGGAAATTAGATGCTGTGTAGTAGATGGTGTGTAGTGATTAGTCTTCTGAAAGCCAGGATTATTGCATAAGTGGGTGGGGGAAGGGCAGGTTATTGTGACAGATAGACTGCATTTATACAGGTATTCTCCTTGCAATTAGACCCCTAATGCAGTGTGTGTTTATACATTTCCAGCAATCCTTTCTCCAAAAAGACTAATATAATGAGATGGGGCACCAGGACAGGATCATCTTCTCTTCACATCCTAGGCTGCAGCCAAAGGAGTTAGGCTTAATAGAAATGCATGGTTTAACTTGTTCCTGCAGCATTTTAAGACTTAAATGATGTATTTACAATTCCATATATTCATTAGTAACTTGAGTATGGGTGGGCCTATACACAGTGAGAATGCTAACTGCTTCAAGCAAGCCACTATAATCCAGAGAGAAGCCTAAGTACACTGAGGACCATGTTATCTATTTTCTTTTTAAAAGTAAAGATTTACTCTTTTAAAAAGTCATGCATGTATACAAAGTTTCTTGAGTGTATCTAGCTCCCACTTGCTCTTTCCAACTGCCCAAGGGCTCACCCAACACATCTCCCTCCCAAACTTACTATCCTCTTTTCTTACTTTTTGTGACCTACCTGAGTCCAGCCATTGCTCTCCGTAAACACATAGGTGTGCAGGCATTGCCTGAGGCAGGGGCAACATACCAGTAACCTCATCTACCAACAAAACTGACTCTCCCTCCTCAGTAGCCATCGGCTGCCAGTGACCACTATTTTCTTAGCTCTTTTCTTATTTTCTTTTCTTGTAGTTCTAGGGACCAAATCCTGGGTTTCGTCTTTCTCATCTGGAAGCCAAGCATTCTACTAACCAAGCTACCGCCTTAGTGAGTCTCTCTCTCTCTGAAATTATTTTAAAATCTTATTCAATGACATGTTTCCCAACAGACCTGTCTGTAGCCTTTGTTTTGAAAGATCTTTCTAATTTTGTTTTCCTTGATTCATCAGATAAGATAGGCTGCAAGTTTCCCTAGCATGGTTTCAGGTGTGGAACATGCTCAGTGGAAACAGATTCTCCTCGTTTGAAGTTTCTTTATGCACAACTCGTGGCTACCACTCACGTACATATTCACCGAAAGCAAAGATGTCGTGTTTTGGCTAAAGTCGGAGAGAAAGCACGAGTTTTCTACCACGAGTAAGTACCATGTGACTTGGCTGGCGCTTTGCTCAGCAACATCAGAGGGAGCCAGACCAGCTCTAGATTAAACGGCTTGTTTGAACTGTGGTAAACAAATTTTATAGGTGGATTTCTTTGACAACCATTATGACCCTTTTGTGGGAAAAACTCAACCGTTGCGAGCTAAAAATGAAAGTGACAGCAAATGCGGACCGTATTTCAGGTTGTGCAGACCAACATTGTGTCTGAAGCTGCAGATCGCAGGAGGAGAGCATTCCCTTGCCCAATGTCGAATGTAGAACCAGTGGGTTTTATCTCAAGATGGTTCCCTTGATTTTTTTATTTTTTATTTTACACTGTGCATTTTATCTGGTCACATAGTCATTTCTTTTTAATAGCTATTAAATAGCAAATTCCTTTGTGGGCTGTTTGTTTAAAAAATATAACCTCTAAGTCACTTAAAAGAGAAAAACATACATTACTAATGAACTTATTTTTCTGGAGCCTAATTACATAACAAGAAGAAGTTATAAGTAATCAAGTTTTGGCATTAGCAGACCTGTTGTCTTGAGAACCTATTCAGAGCTGTAGATGTTATTAACCTCATGGATTTTACAGATGTTATTAACCTCAAAAATGGATTTTCTTCTACTCTTAAATAGAACCTACTGTTTTATTTGTACAAAGGAGGCAAAAAGAAAAAGAAAACACAAAAATTATTTACAAATGTTGGTATGTTATTTAAATGATATTAACTTATTTATGACAGAATGTGTTTGATAGCTATGTACATTTTGTTCCACATATTGCAACTAATTTCTACCTTCTTCACGTGTATTTTCTCATTAATTCTTTAAGACAATCTAGTGATCAAAACTGTCGTGCACCCCTTTAATAGATTAGCAAACTGAGTTCTAAAGAGCTTGTGCAATTTTCTCTGATTTGCAAAGGTCGTGAATGGGAAAGTTGGGATTCAAGTGCTAGCAGTTTGCCTACAGATATCTACTCTTTCAAACCACTCTAGCTCTTAAGAATGTGAGGCAAAAAAACTCCCGAGGAAGAGAGACCTCAAAGGAAGGATAGCAGATCGAGCACAAACTTCACCTTAAGGAAGCGAAATGTGTTAAGTATAATGAACTCAAGATGGAAAAATACCAAAGAACAGCTATAAATGGAATTGAAAAAAGTCAATAGACCACTTTAGACATGGAGCTAGAAAGCAGAGACTGGCTGTGCATTTATTTATGTATTGTACACAGATCATTGACTTTATTTTCTGATTTATAATGTAGAAAATTCATTTCAGGATCTCAATATGTTAGCCCTTATATCACCACTAATCACTGTCCTCTCAAACTACTTCAGAGTTTATTGTGAGTTTGAAAGTGTTTCTTTTGTAGCCCAATAATTTTTACATTCAAATGAAAAACACGTGTTTTAAATATGTATTAATACTTTGAATGCACCCATTTTTCATTTCACAGTGGTTTCGCATATTACTAAATTAATTGTTTTAGGCACTAGAAGCATAAGCATTTTTTGAAGCGGACACCCTGTCTCACCAAAGATGGGCAAGGACTGTAGGGGTCCGGTGCCTTTCAATTAGTCACGAATGCTTGCCTTGTGTGTATTTCTTTTTTACTTCTTGTAAACTCTGCCAAACCAAAACTGTTGCAAGGATTTATTTTACCTTTCAATGGAAGGAACAATTCCTAGGAGGGGAATTATATTTTGCACATTACAGTTAAAAACTATGTTTGTTTTATTTTTGCAAGAGAAAAAAAATGGCCAGTTTTCTCTTTATAACCACCGTTTGCCAGGACAACATTTAAAAATGTAGTTCATTTTCCTTTCAGAGAACTGTGCTATTTCAACTATGTTTCTCTATAACACTTTTTGCCAGCTGTGAAAATTTATTTTATTTTATTATTATTTTTTTAGAAAACAGTTTCAATATGATTTTTTTATGACTTTTTTTTCAGTCATCTGAGTTATACTGAACATACAAGGCTGAAGAGATATCCACTGTGGTTGCTGGCGCTGAGAGAATCTTATGCCAGCCACACAAAGGAAACTGGATCCCCTAACAGCTAATTAAAAAAGCATTACTTTCTACCACAGCTGACCTCCAGCCATATAAAGGATAAAGATGGCCATCTGTCAATCATGTTTACCTAACAAATTCTGGCAAAGGATCGTGATGAATGGACAGATCTAAAAAGGGACGATATTGCTCAGGACTCTGAGGTACTCTTAATACCACCTTTAAAGAGGCAGAAGACCTCATCAGTAACTTGAAACCCCTGCCTCAGTGCTAGGACTACACCAGTGCTAAATTTGCCAAGGATGGCAGATAGTAGCTACAAGATCAGTAGAAACAGATTTTTCACATCCTGGGGGATTTTGGTATAAGTGTATTTAAGCTATCATAATGAGTTCATGGGACCTACTGTTTTTATTCAGCTTTTTTCAAGCCTCTCAGTCATCTGAGGGCACGCCAAAGACCTAGCAGTAGACTGTTATTTCCAGAAGTCACCTCCTACTC
Source organism: Lophiomys imhausi (assembly GCA_907164525.1). Lineage (NCBI taxonomy): Eukaryota > Metazoa > Chordata > Mammalia > Rodentia > Muridae > Lophiomys > Lophiomys imhausi. Next base: position 125,097 of record CAJQZJ010032789.1, read on the forward strand.
AACTATCACAAATGAGGACCGTGAAGTGTTTTGGTCCACCTTCCTGATCTCAGGCAGGCCAGCAATATGTTATTCTCCTGCAGTCATACAAATACTGAGGTGAATCCAAGTTTGCTTTCTTATGCTATTTACAGAGACTGGAAGTTTTTACATCCAAGAAACTTCTGAATGTCATATAAACACCAACTCTTAAAGCAACTTCTCGTTTTGTCTTTTCCTGTTAGTCTTAAGTCTTTACTATCCACCACGAAGAATCCCTTCACAACTTTCCAGTGTGCCGATAACTTTGACGAGAGTACCGGAAGAGAAGAGTTAACACTAGAAACAGGTGAGCAGTAGGTAGCCCAGTTTTCTCTGATCCGAGACCGGTGGGCCATCTCCACAAACTTTCTAACCTGTGTTTTCCAGCACAACTCTGAGTATGGCAGACCTTCCTTCCTGCTCCTTCAGAGCTCTCTCTACTTAATACATTCATAAGATGCACCATGTGTGTTTTCTTCACTTCCAGGTGCAGTCTAACATCACTAGTTATTCCTCATGGCACAGCAGTCATCTTGGTGCCTTTGAGGTCACAGACAAGACTGGGACAGTCAGGTTTGCACATGTGTTTTCTTCCTGCGAGTTGTGAGACTCATTGATTTGACTTGCTCTTTTCAGTCATAGCTTCAGTTTCCCTTAATGCAACGAACCTGCTTCTCTGTTGTGCGCTTTGATTTTGGGCAATGATGAGTTTTAATGTATTTCCAATGTTTTCTCTAAATTTTGATATTCAAGATCTGTTCTGTCTCAGCTCTTTTCAAATGGAGAGAATATAAATATCAAACTTTGCTGTTCTCCACAATGACTCATAGGAGAGTCAATTTAAATTTTTCCTATATTCCGGATAAACAGGGTAACTCCTTGCTTCATTTTTTGTATGTCTACAAGCACATTATTTTGTAATGCAAAAAATGAAAATAAGAAATTAGACAGGTAGAGAGGAGAGCAGGGGTTGCAATCAGGATGTAAAAGGAACAAATGAATAAATAAATTAAAAGAAAGAAAATAATGTATTATGGAATTCTACTTGGTGATATGATTTCAATTTTTTTACTCTCTCTCTCGCTCTCTCTCTCTCTGTGTGTATGTGTGTTTCCTACCATATTATAAGAAAGGCAGGAAAATTTTAGATAATTAATGATGCTTAGCCTGAATACATATGGATGTGTAATGCTTAACAGTGGCAAGAACATTTAATTTGCCCTCATTCTTCCCTGTGTTATAAAGAGAATTTTGGGTCTAAAGAAAGTGAAACAATTAAAAAATAGATTTTTAAAAGTTTGCTTTCCATGAACTTCATCCTAAAATTCCTCTAACTGTCTGTCTTTCTAATGGCTTTTGGCACTGTTATTTTTGGGTGACCTAATAAAGAACATGGCACAGGAAAGAATCACAAGTTCTTTGGGCCCAGTGGACCAAGTGTTTCCAACTAATCGTAAAATTTACAGCATATTCTAAAAAGGGAGAAAGTTGGTTTTTTTTAATTCAAAGAAAAGATCTAGAATGGCATATCATTGTAGAGAAGACTCTAAATGACATTTGATTCCAAGGTATACCAATAGTCCATAAATTATTGATGTTAAAATATTATGTTAGAGGGTTATAAAAATGTGAGCATAGATACATGTGATTTAAAGTGCTTGTCTTCAAAATGAAACTACTCCCTTGAGACCGATAAGGACCATGGCTGCTTCCCACACAAAGCTTTGTGAAAGAACTTGCTTTTTTTTTTAAAGAATTGCAAAGGAGAATGATGTGCAGACTGAAGATCTGGCGAGGCTCTCTCTGTACCATGTTGCTCCAACATGGTCAGGATGACTAGCCACAATTGTAAGGAGGCCTGGAAAAGAGTAGTTCAGTCATTCCAGTTGAATTTCTAAGAAAAACAAATACAGCATGATAGAATCAGGAGGGACACCACACAGGCCATGGGTGGCTTTGTGGGCACTTTCAGCATGTTTAATGGGAAAAACAGCAAATGAAAGTTGAGTAAAACATTAAGACAATGCTACACTTCAGAGGAAACTGTGAGAGGGAGAGGAAGTATTCCTTTTTTTTATTTTCATGGAAAAACGTTACATACATAGACAGTTCATGTGGACAAAATTGTAGAATATTTTCATGAGTCCCATATACCTATCACATGCTTCAATACATTGCTGCCTTTGTTGCTTTCTTTATGCCTTCTACGTCATATCATTTCACCAATGAATTCTTTCATATGTATCATGGGAAGATTAGGGAACTTCAATACAACTGCAGTACCAACATTTAACTGGAAATTTAACTGTTTTCCTAAATATCATTACATATCCAAAAATGATATCCCTTTCTCCTCCTCCTCCTCCTTTTCCTACCTTTCCTCCCCCTCCTTCTCCTCAAGAGTTTGAATTAGTATCCAAACAAGTTCCTGGAGTATTTGTGTAATGCCCCCTTACAGTCTCCTTTGCTTTATAGATTCATCCACTCCTAATTCTTGAGTCTCAAAATTTAGTAGATGAGAAAATCGTGTGGTTTGTTTTGCCATTCCTCACTTATGGATTTTACTGAGGATCCAGTAGATTCTCGTGCCTTTTTTCTAAACTGACACAAAGATTTAGAAACTTGAAGACAGATGCCACAATTTCAAAGATGATGGTTGAAGACTAGATCTTCTTAGCCTGTCCCACCATGTAAATCTGGGAAAAGGGAGAGAGAGGTTGTTAGAGAGAGGTCTTGGTGTGTTGTGAGTTCCCTTTCCCCTGAATCAAACAAACAGGACTTTCAGGGGATTGTATGATTCCTGAACTTGGTCAGTCAGTGGCTAGATCCACCTCAATAAGTTACAGAAGTGTGTGGTGGGTGGGCAGCATCTTTGGCTGTGAGCGAGTAAGGTGCCCTAGCAGAGATTGGCAATCCTCAAGTTTGTCAGAGTGGGATATGAATGGGTCATCCATAGATCATGTATGAAATAGTGGGGAAAGATTATTGTGTAAGAGCTATGGAAAAGAAGGCACTCATGTCTGTGGGCAGCAGAGGCTGAAGAGCCCAGCAGAGGAGAGCTGTATTTACCTTTGATGGTGGAACCTACAGGAGAATCAACGGCCATTGGTGGTGCTGCTATTTTGGGGACTAACACTCCCTAAGACTTGTGAAAGGTACCGAGACTGAATCGTAATGGTTGCATTCCTGCTGACGCATCTTATACACAATCTGGAGTCACAGGCACTGCCAGGAATTTCATCTCAACTTCCTCTAGTCTGCTTGGCCATTTCTAATGCAGGTTTTGTTCTGTTGGTCTTCAAAAATGATGCTGATGGCTCTTAGGTCAGACCCCTGCTTCTTGGGTCTTGGTCTTGTCTTCAAGTTTTTTTTACAATACAAAGTAATAATTCAAGACAAGACTTGCAAGCACATTAAATCAGTGATATAAATTTCCACATACCGAAAGCCTGGGAACTGATTTCCATAAGACATGGGTGATGTACAGTGGACATTTGGTTCTCTGAGAGACCCACTGATGAATGTTTGTTGTTGGATCAGGAACTTTACTACAAGTGCAATTCTCACAATCTTACCTTTTTATGTGCATGGAAATCCCCTTACTGTATCTTCCAACATTAATCCTAATTAACAGTAGAGGACACCTGAGGCAAATTTGATTGGTTTCCCACAGCATAGTCCTCAGTCATTCTGGCCACCCTACCATGATCCCAAACACCAGCAATCACCTCAGCCTCTACTCCCCTGCCCACGTACAGTGTTGTAACTAAAGGCCATCTGAACAGGGCTCTGACCTTCTCATCTTCTTAAGACCTTTGAAATATATTTTTATTTCAACCATTTATTTCTTTGCTGGTGAATGATTTCCTTTTCAACTTCTGTTTATGAAAGTTGGGAGGAAACACTCATAAGCTTTAAATCTGTTCACATTTAGGTGACTGTGAATTTTAAAGTGTTTCTTGAAAGACAGTGTCATTGCAAACTTTAAAATAATTTTTTTTTCTGTGAAATATTTTACTTCTTCCAAAATCACAGTTTGTTGTTTGTGGAAATGAAGTAAGCACACTTGGGTATACATAGTTTCTTCTAAATTTAGTTCACATTGGAATTTTTGCTTTGAAGTTATGTCTCTCCTTTCATTTCTTTGAAGATGTCAATTATGTTGGAAAAAAAGAGCATCACAAAAATACGTTAGAAATTTTTATTCTGTCTTCTTCTCATGCTGAGACTTCTGAAATTTCCTGACATGGCTGCTTCTCCTTCCTTTGTATGTGTGCAATGGAGCTACACGAAGACAAGAAACTCCAAGGAACAAAGTTGTGCCATTAGGTTCCCAAGAAATACTTCCTTTTGTTTATTTCATGTCACAGTTGAGAGATGCAGCCTGATGGGAAAGGCTGGTTGGTCCCTGTGACAGAAACATGTGGAAAGAAAGACCAGAGTTCCAAGCCATCAGATTAAGAGACTAACTAGTTCTCCTGGACCCAGAATATCATTGTGTTTCTCACAATCCCATAGAAACCTTGATGAGGGCAGGGATGACTGAGTTCTCAAAGTGAGCTCGCCCATAGCTGGGAAGGAGCAGTGAACTTCCATGAGCCTCTTCAGTGAAGATGGCTTTCTCTTCTGAAAATATTATTTTAAAAATAAAACCTTATTACTGCAAGAGGGATTTCTTCTAAAAAACAGTTTTTGTCATTTGAGAGTTTCATACATTTATGTAATTAATTTCAGTTATCTCATGAGCCATTGCCCTTCTCATTTTCTTCTCTCTCCACTAGAGAACTTCTCAGCCAATTCCCTTTCCACTTCCATGTCTTGTTCTGTGTGCGGCCCTCTGAGTTTAATTAGAGTTATGTTACCCAGGAGTGAGTAGGATATTGTTTACTGGACCAAGGACAAATTATTCATGTCTATACCACTAAAGAAAATGATACCCCAACCCTAAACACTAATTGCCAATAGTCCTTAAGGGAGGGACAGGGCCTCATGGGCTCTTCCCCATCCATAATGAGATGTCAACAGGTTCAATCTTGTGTAGGTCTTGTACAGAGAGACATGTGGCCCCGTTGTGTTGTCATATCCAGAATATGTGGTTTTGTTTCACATCTCCCTAATTTCTGGTTCTTACATTCTTTTCTACCCCTCTTCTTTGATGTTGCTTGATCTTGGAGGGATATAGATATTCTCTTTCTTTTTTTTAACTTTATTTTTTATTTCTTCAAGTTACATCTCAATTGCAATCCCCTCCCTACTTCCCCGTCCAGTCCCATCCTCCCACTCTCTTCACCTCAACCCACCCAACCCTTTCCTTTTTTTTTTAAGTTTAAGGTATATCTTTTTTCCCCAACAGCTCCCCCTTTCAGTCCAACAAATGGTTTCTCTTAAAATAATAAATACAATACAAAACAACAGAGGTAATTAGGCCACAGTTATGAGGATTATATGGCTTAGCATACATTCCCAATGTCCAGTCCATATGTATTTGGCACCTGACTTTAACATTCTACTATCTAACCATCTCCATGAGTTTAAAGTTCTATATCTAATTCAGCTTTCATACTAACTTGCATCACAGCTTTAAAAACATCTTCTTAGATCCATAAAACTCTCTTGACTCCTAAACAACTGAAAATTTAATCATGAGACTCTAGCTATCTATTCTTCAACCACCTCAGAGACCTGAGAGGGATAAATATATCTAATTATATAGGAAGTACAGGGCCCGCAGCTTCCAAAACTAAGAAATGACATACCAATGGCTGCCTGGACAGTTCCCATTTTCTCTCCATACACTACAGCATCAATCTTTAGTTGTTTGGCCCCGTTTCTCTGACAGACATTGATTGTAGAGCAGGGGTATTAAGGACTTGCCTACCCTGTCTTGGCAGAGCTAGGCTGTTGACTTACCTGCTTCCAAGTTTTGCCCTTTTTGGACAGCAGTCTGTCTACAGTTGGAGCAAGGGGTTTTTCCTGCCAAGAGATAGGCTTGCAACTAATTCAATCATTTCCCATTGAAGATTCTTTGATGCTCATCTTCTACTTGGAGTAGAATAGGGGGTGCTGTCAGGAGTTGACATGTCTCAATATCAAAAAAATCTTAAGGAAACATATTTGAATGCCATATTCTGCAGATCTTTTGAGGTTTTTGAAGAGGCCCTATCTATCTCTTATATTAGGACAAGCAGATGTTGCTTGTCTCTTAGCAACTTGATTTCTGATTAGCTTAGAAAATAACTATAATAGACTGTCACAGTACCTAACACAATGACAGGCTTGCATGACTATTAGTTTGCATTTCTTAATTATCCTAAACAGTTTATGACAATTAGTAGCAAAAGGCTGAAACTTTACATTTCATTTCTTTTTCTTTACCCCCTAACCCTTCCATCCCATTTCTCTGGAGTGGAGTGTCCCTATATAACAGTCTTGTAGGAGTTAGATAAATTAGATTTAGGAAATATATAGGAGTTTCTGATACTGTCTCTTAATTCGGGGCCTGAAGAGCATTATCAGCATGAAGTCAGCAAAAACACGAAAGACTCAATACACTGAAAAACAAGTTTGAAGTCAGGAAAAACAGGAAAGACTCAAGACTTGAAGAAACAAAGTATCTGGCCTGACATTGTTTTCAGCTGCTAAGTGGGCGGAGCCCAAATTAAGCTGAAACAGAGTTCCTCCTATCTGAGGACAGTGCGTGGAGCCCAGAAGAGAAGAGGCCCCTGATGCTAGAGAGCTCCAAGAGTCCTGCTGAAAAAAGGGCTGGCCATTGATGGCCAGCTTTCTCCCTGAAGCAGAAAGAAGCCGGTGAGCAAAGAAAGCCTGAGCAAGACACCAAAAGGCCAAGGACTGGACCCTGTGGCTCAGCTTTTGCCTGGAGGGGTTTGATCAGTCCGATCAGTGGCCTAGGGGAAACTGTGCCTGGCTTTAAGGACTGAGGCAGAGCAGCTGAGTTCCTGATTCAAAAGAAGTAAGTTGGCCTGCAGACGGCTGGGGTCTCCCACAGAGAAGAAAGCATGAAGCCTTATTTAAGGTGAGACTGCAATAACCAACTTACCCTGACGAACCTGCATCTGAGAGATCCAGAAAAAGGACTGCTAAGTGTGTTAAAGAATCTACAACAAAGACTGTGTTCCTGACGACTGAGGACCTGCCCCAGAGACTGTATCATTCTAAAAGGTTATGAAAGTAGTTGTTATAATTATCAATAGGTTTAGTGGATAGGTTAAAGGGGTTGTAGGAATTTATAGGATTAATAGTTAAGAAATTGTTGGTGTTTGTTATAAGTGAATTTAGTAATAAATAAATAAGTGTTAAATAATAATTTAAAAGTTCGGTTACATAGTCTCTCACCCCAGTTCAGAGGTCATATGAGGGCCAAGAGCCTCCTCATACATTGGGGGTCTACGAGGCAGTACCACCAGTGAAAAGTGCCTCATTGCCTGGGAGAGAGAACTAAGAAACTAATAAACAAATAAGCAGACAAACAGATAAAAAAGAATAAAAAATAAATAAAAATAAAGATAAAAAAATAAAAAATAAAAAATAAAAAGTCTATGTCCATGTTCCCTTTGGTGTGTTGGTTGTAGTATCGATATCCTCTACTATATAGCTATAATCCTACTGTAAGTGAATAGATGCCATATTCATCCTTCTGAGTCTGGGTTAGCTCACTCAGGATGAGCTTCTCTAGTTCCATCCATTTGGCTGCAAATTGCATGATTTCATTGTTTCTGATAGCTGAATAATATTCCATTGTGTAGATGTACCACAGTTTTTTAATCCATTCTTCGGTTGAGGGACATCTGGGTTGTTTCCAGTTTCTAGCTATTACGAATAAGGCTGCTATGAACATAGATGAGGAAACTTCCTTATGATTCTGTGAGGAGTCATTTGGGTTAATACCCAGAAGTGGTGTGGCTGGGTCCTGAGGCAAAGCTATTCCAAGTTTTCTAAGATATCGCCATATTGACCTCCATAGTGGTTGCACAAGCCTGCACTCCCACCAGCAATGGAGGAGGGTTCCCCTTTCTCCACACCCTCGCGAGCATGTGCTGTCATTTGAGCTTTTGATCTTAGCTATTCTGACAGGTGTGAGATGGAATCTCAGAATTGTCTTGAATTGCATTTCTCTGATGATTAAGGATTTTGAGCATTTCTTCAAGTGTCTCTCAGCCATTAGGGATTCCTCCTTTGTGAATTCTCTATTTATTCTCCATCCCCCAATTTTTGATTGGATTATTTGGTTTCTTGGCATTTAATTTCTTGAGTTCTTTGTAGATTTTGGATATTAGCCCTCTGTCAGACGTGGGGTTGGTGAAGATTTTCTCCGAGTCTGTAGGCTGTCGTTTTGTTTGAATGACAGTGTCTTTTGCTTTACAGAAAGAAGGTTTTCAGTTTCATGAGGTCCCATTTATTGATTGTTGGTCTCAGGTCCTGAGCTGTTGGTGTTCTGTTCAGGAAGTTGTCACCTGTGCCAATGAGGGTTCGAGGGTTTTTCCCACTTTTTCTTCTAGTAGATTTAGTGAGACCGGCCTTATGTTAAGGTCTTTGATCCACTTGGACTTAAGTTTTGTACAAGGAGTTAAGTATGGGTCTAATTTCATTCTTTTACAAATGGACATCCAGTTGGACCTGCACCATCTGTTCAAGATGCTGTCCTTCTTCCATTGTGCCATTTTGGCTTCTTTGTCAAAAATTAGGTGGCCATAAGTGTGTGGGTCTATTTCTGGATCTTCAATTCGATTCCTGGTCTTTTTCTATACCAATACCATGCTGTTTTTACTACTATTGCTCTGTAGTACGGCATGAAATCTGTATGGTGATACCTCCAGATTTTTTTTTTAATTGTACAGGCTTGATTTAGCTATTCTGGGCTTTTTGTTGTTCCAGATGAAACTGAGAATAGCTCTTTCCAAGTCTATAAAGAATTGTGTTGGTATTTTGATAGGATTTCATTGAATCTATATATTGCTTTTGGTAGGATAGCCATTTTTATTATGTTGATCCTACCTATCCATGAGCATGGAGATCTTCCATCTTCTAAAGGCCTCTTCCATTTCTTTCTTCAAGGGCTTGAAGTTCTTGTTGTACAGGTCCTTTACTTGCTTGGTTAGAGTTACCCCCAGGTATTTTATATTGTTTGTGGCTATTGTGAAGGGGGTTGTTTCCCTTATTTCTTTCTCAGCCCATTTTTTTTGTTGTTGTATAAAGAAGGGCTTCTGATTTTTTTGAATTAATTTTCTATCCAGCCACCTTGCTGAAGGTATTTATCAGCTGTAAGAGTTCTCTGGTGGAATTTTTGGGGTCACTTATGTATACTATCATATCATCTGCAAATAGGGATAATTTGACTTCTTCATTTCCAATTTGTATCACCTTGATCTCCTTCAGTTGTCTTATTGCTCTAGCAAGAACTTCAAGTACTATATTGAAGAGATATGGTGAAAGTGGACATCCTTGTCTTGTCCCTGAGTTTAGAGGAAATGCTTCAAGCTTCTCTCCATTTAATTTGATGTTGGCTACTGGCTTGCTGTATATTGCCTTTATTATTTCTAGGTATGGTCCTTGTATGCCCATTCTCTCCAGAACTTTTAGCATGAAGGGGTGTTGGATTTTGTCAAATGCTTTTTCTGCTTCTAGCGAGATTATCATGTGTTTTTTTCTTTCATCTTGTAGGGCCAAAGGACTCCACCATTGCTTATTCCATGCAAGAGAATTCCTTAAACTTATTGCACTCAGAGTAAGAAAGTAGATAGAGTTACTGTCATAATTGGAGTGAATGTCTCATGGCACTGGTCTAGCTATGCAATCTGAATGAGTGAGATTTGAAGTAGAGTTGAGACTATGAGAAGGTGTTGTAAAATTTGGGTTACTGAAATAACTAGATGACTATTTATGATGACTAAAATGAACACTGTATGAAAAATAAGTTATCACATAGGATTCAAATCACAATTACCAGGGTTATTCTCTCTTCCTTCTGTGAGGATGATATCTGATCTTTTTGGGCATTGAAACTATTGCAATAATTTTTAAAATTGAAAATATGATGATTTGATTATAAAAGTTTTTCAAAATATGTTATTATGTACAATATTTTTTTCTAATTACTAATTTCCTTTCTTTTGAAATGTATCTTACTCTGGGTCATGTCTAGCCACCATGTATAATGACTTCAGTACCCATAATTGATTGTCATAAGTTATCTCTTCAAATTCCTTTTTAAAATTTCTTGAGGGGGATCCAAGAGAAAGGGGTACCCTACTCCATTGCTGGTGGGAGTGCAGGCTTGTGCAACCACTATGGAGGTCAGTCTGGCGATATCTTAGAAAAGTTGGAATAGCTCTGCCTCAGGACCCAGCCATACCACTTCTGGGTATACACCCAAATGCCTCTTCACGGAATCATAGGGAAGTTTCCTCATCTATGTTTATAGCAGCCTTATTTGTAATAGCTAGAAACTGGAAACAACCCAGATGTCCCTCAACCAAAGAATGGGTTAAGAAACTGTGGTACATCTACACAATGGAATATTATTCAGCTATCAGAAACAATGAAATTATGCAATTTGCAGCCAAATGGATGGAACTAGAAAAGCTCATCCTGAGTGAACTAACCCAGACTCAGAAGGACACATATGGCATCTATTCACTTATAGTAGGATTTTAGCTATATAATAGAAGGTATCAATACTACAACTAACACACCAAAGGGAACTTGGACATAGACTTATTTTTTATTTTTATTTTTTATTTATTTTTTATATATTAGTTATATTTTTTTCTATTTTTTAGTCTTTTTTATCTATTGTATGCTTATTGATTTGTTTGTTTAGTAGTTCTCTCTCCCGGGCAACGAGACACTTTTGACTGATGGTAATGCTTCATAGATCCCCAATGAATGAAGAGGCTCTTGGCTCTCATACGACCTCTCAACTGAGATGAGGGACTGTTATATAAGGACACCCCACCCCAGAGAAATGGGATGGAAGGGTTAGGAGGTAAAGAAAAAAAATGAAATGTGATGTTTCGGCCTTTTACTACTAACTGTCATGAACTGTTTAGGATAATTAAGAAATGCAAACTAATGGTTATGCAAGCCGGTCATTCTGTTAGGTACTATGACAGCCTATTATAGTTACTTGCTAAGCTAATCAGAAATAAACCTGCTAAGAGACAAGCAACATCTGCTTACCCTAATATAAGAGATAGATAGGGCCTCTTCAAAAACCTCAAGAGATCTGCAGAATATGGCATTCAAAGATGTTTTCGTAACTTTAGATTTTTTTTATATCAAGACATATCAACTCCTGACAGCACCCCCTATTCTCCTCCAAGTAGAAGATGAGCATCGAAGAATCTCCAGTGGGAGATGATTGAATTAGTTGCAAGCCTATCTCTTGGTAGGAAAAGCCCCTTGCTCCAACTGTAGACAGAATGCTGTCCAAAAAGGACAAAACCTGGAAGCAGGTAAGTCGACAGCCTAGCTCTGCCAAGACAGGATAGGTAAGTCCTTCATAACCCCTGCTCTACATTCAATGTCTGTCAGAGAAGTGGGGCCAAACGAATGAAGATGGATGCTGTAATGTATGGAGAGAAAATGGGAACTGTCCAGGCAGCCACTGGTCTGTCATTTCTTAGTTTGGGAAGCTTCTGGCCCTGTACTTCCTACAAAATCAGATATATTTATCCCTCTCAGGTTTCTGAGGTGGTTGAAGAACAGATAGCTAGAGTCTCATAATTAAATTTTGAGTTGTTTAGGAGTCAAGAGAGTGTTATACATCTAAGAAGATACTTTTAAAATTGTGTTGCAATTAGTATGAATGTTGAGTCAGATATAGAACTTTAAACTCATGGAGATGTTTAGATAGTAGAATGTTAAATTCAGGTACCAAATACGTATGGACTGGTCATTGGGAATGTACGTTAAGCCATATAACCCTCATAACTGTGGCCTAATTACCTCTGTTGTACTGTATTGTATTTATTATTATAAGAGAAAGAGCCATTTGTTGGACTGAAAGGAGAAACTGTAGGGGGAAATAAGATATACCTTAAACTTGAAAGAAATAAAAAAGGGAAGAGGATGGGGGTTGAGGGTGGGAGGGTGGGACTGGAGGGGGAATAGGGAGGGGACTGCAATTGAGATGTAACTTGAAGAAGTAAAAAATAAAGGAAAAAAAATACTCATGGCATTGGGCCAATGTACCAAAATTTCTTTACCCATTCTTCGGTTGAGGAACATCAAGGTTGTTTCCAGGTTCTGGCTACTTCAAATAAAGCTGCTATGAACATAAAAAAAAATTCTTGAATTTTATATCTTTTTCTGAATTTTCATATGTGTTTATTGAATTTTATTTCCATAGACCTTATATCTCACTTCAGTAAATAGTTTATATCTTTTCCAGAATATCTTTAAAAATATTATGTAACCAGTTCCTTTTTTCTTTTCAAAGTTTTTTAAGACAATATCTTGTACAATGAGACAAGAAAAATGAATATAATATGAAAATGTCCAAAGAGAAGGAAAGGGTTGATCATGTGATTGTACAAAAAGAATCCCCAGGCACACACGGTTCATCTAAGAGAATCAAATAAAGTTAACAAAGTTGCTTGAAACAAGATAAATATACAAAAAAATGAAATAAATTTCATTAGCAAAAATTTTAAACAGTTTGGAATAGATTTAATAAAAAATGTACTTGACTCATGCACTAAAAGCTCTGTAACATTGCTGAGAGGCCTCAATGAAAGATGACATACTGTTTCAAGAATTATGAGACACTGTATTGTCAAGATTCCAGATCTATCCAAACTGACTTGTAGTCTCCATGCACTCTCAAATGAAATCCCAGTTGCATGTGTATATGCAGTGTGTGTAAAAATTGCCAATGCAATTTTAGAATTTTGCAGAAGTATAAAAAAATCCTAGAATATACAATATAATTTTGAGAAAGACAAACATATGATGAATTTTATTTTTCCATATTTAAAGAGTCACTATTATCCACTAAGGCAATATGTTCTGGTAGAAGGATGATTAAATAAAACTAACAAGAGACACAGTGGAATAAAACAGAGTATCTAGCTGTCATTCTACATGTAAATGATATCTTAATTTTAAAAACATCACTATTGCAATAAGGAAATAATGATGGATTTAGTAAAGGTTGTTAGAAGAATCAATGCATTTTTAGAATTAATGAATTACAATTCCTGTCTTATGTCATATATAAAACATAATGAGAGGTAGATCATAGATTGAACTATGAATTATAGACCTAGTTATATGAAACACAAAACAATAGCATTTATTAAAATTTTAAAGGAAATATAAGAGAAACAAAATTTTTTAAATAGAACAAGACACGTACTAATTTTACAACCAAAAAGCCCACAATATTCATTAATTAATTTAGAATATATGGTAATTGAGGTTGGAGAGATGGCTCAGTGGTTAGGAGCATTGGCTGCTCTTCCAGAGGACCCAGATTCAACTCCCAGCACCCACTTGGCATCTCACAATGGTCTGTAACTCCAGTTCTAGGGGATCTAACACCCTCACACAGACATACTTGAAGGCAAAAACACAGATGCACATAAAATAAATAAATAATTAAATCTTTAAAAAAGAATGTATAGTAATCAAATGATACCACCACGAGAGTGAAATTATAGCTTGGGAAAAGACAAACTTTGCATATATTTACTAAGGAAATAATTCTGGAACAAACTGAAATTGATAAGAAAAAATACAAAATAACCAAAAAGAAAATATGAGCAATCCATTCTATGAGGAAGATAACTAGTCTGCATTTCACAGAGCAGTATCATGGTCCTTCATCAAAACACACATAAAAATCACTAGAAATAGGGGCTGGAGAGATGGCCCAGTGGTTAAGAGCACTGGCTGTTCTTCCAAAGGACCAGGGTTCAAATCCCAGCACCCACATGGCAATTCACAGCTGTCTGTAATTGCAGAGTTGGTGGTGCCTGCCTTTAATCCCAGCACTCGGGAGGCAGAGGCAGGCAGATCTCTGTGAGTTGAAGGCCAGGCTGGTCTACAGAGTGAGTCCAGGACAGCCAGGGCTACACAGAGCAACCCTGTCTTGAAAAAAAAAGAAAAACAAAAGTCACTAGAAATAACGTTGGACACTGCCAGTTAACTAAAATTGAAAGCATGACTGATACAAAATGTAGTGCAGACACAGATTGGAAAATTCTTAGATATTGTGTGGGAATTTATGGCTTCGAGTTTCACACCCACTTGAGAAAATGGTTTTGTAAGTATCCTCTGAAGCTAAAGATAGTGATTGGGTTCTTGATCAGAGGGACACACAGCACAGACCAGAACTTCTGTCTGTATAACGGTTGGTATCAATGCTCAGAGATGAGCAAGTGGTGTGGACTGGATTGTGTCTTCTCAAAATTCATGTGGAAGTTCAAACCACAATGTGATAATACTGGAGTCAGGGGAAGCCAAGGGCATGGACCCCTCACAGTGGGACCAGTGTGTCCTCATAATGAAAGGGAGAGGCAGGCAACAAGGTTGTATAAAGACACATGGAATGCTGGTCACCTGCAGCCCATGGTGAGAACCCTCTCCAGACCTGAACCACACAGTCCTTTTAATCTTAGCCTTGCCAGCCTCTAGAACCAGAGAAAATAAATTTCTGTTTTGTGTGCCATTAAGTCTGTGTTTTGTTATGGCAGAATGAGTTAAGACAAATGGTATTAGATGATATATTCATAAAAAATTTGTATTGTAAATGAAATACTTCACAGTAATAAAAATGAATTGAAAGTGTACTATGCTGGTGAAAATAAGCCAGATAAAAAAGAATACATAATGTATAATACCTTAAAATCTCATCACTTCTTGCCTAATTCAATCATATACATATACATACATATACATATATGTACACGTATACCTAGACATAGACATAGACATATACTGTTGTTCAGTTCAGCTAGTGGATACATCTCTAGTTAAAACATCTCTTATGGAACACTGTTTCTAAGACTATTAAGCATTCTTTATTTTCTTTTGCAATTATTCATATAGTAATTTTTCCATTAGAATGTGAATCTATTGAAAGAAAGAAAGTTTAACTCAACCTTACGCATCCGGCACAGTTCCCAAAACATATTAGTGCCCAGAATAATTGACAGAGCACTCCTTGGCCAGTTCCAGCTCTTGTGGTCAGGGAAAAATGCAAATGAATTATACCAGCTGTGGAAATATCATTTACTCAACCAGCTCTCTGTATTTTGCTTCCAGTGATGAAAAGGAAGAGGTTCATAGTGCTAAGAGAGCTCTTTCATTTCTTCTCTTTCCTCACTGGAGCAGGGCATGGTTGGTCATGCAAAGAACCTATAGTTTTCTGAAAGACTGAAGACCTAGGGCTCTTGGAGAGCCAGCTGCTGTGTTGTACAATATTATCAGGATCGTCAGTCATAGACTGTGCCTTAGTTTGGCTCTATTATTTTGTTTCATTTTAAGGAGAAAAAGGATTCAAGCTATGTGCCAAACCATCTAATAGAACAAAAGAGACTTTAAGGAAGTTGTATGGAACTGGACCATGAAACCACCAGAAACAAAAATTGCCCTGGAGACTGACTACATCGAATCTTTTCTTTACCAACTGTTTTAGACTACCTCCTTTTTTCCCTTCCTTTATCTTAGCCCATTATAAATTCTACTTTTATCATGGTCCATCAATTTCAGGTTCACCATTAACTGCCATGTTCTGTCTCTTGGTATTGAGTCCCATGGTGGCTCTCATAGGCTAAGCACATCTTTTCCAGCCCATTTGTGACATATGTCACTATCCCTTCTAGCAGACATCACATTAAAGAATTCTTTATATATCATTACATATTAATATTTGAGCCAAATATTCATCATATACCACTAATTCAAAGTCCTTTTATCTTAAACCAGTAAACATGTATTTCTTACAAAATGATATTGGGACTTAATTTGCTCAGTTATTGCATCCATATTAGTGGATGTTAAAACACTGTTTATTAAAGTAGCTTCAAATGCTTATTTCTAGAAAATATTCTTGTTCTGCCCAGTTCTCAAGACCCCAAAGATCATCCAGGAGCCAACTCTGATGTAAAAATATAAGGGTTGTTTATTTAAGCTCTAGCTTGGACCCCAACACTTACTGATGCAACAGTTCAAGCTGAGAGCCCCAAATTCAGAAAATAGAGGATTTTTAAAATAAGGGCTTAAGCAAGGAAAGGAGTTTTAAACACAAGATTGGATGACATTTGGACAGATAAACCTTTCTATTCCTAATTGGCTTGTTGTCATCATACCATTATTGGTCAGCATGACCAACAGAAAGGTTGTTTAGACTTTTTGGGTCCTTTCTCAGAGTGAGCTGTCCAGTTATGATGAGGGAATACCCCTGGAATGCAAGGTTGAGTATATTTTGTTTGTTTGTTTGTTTGTTTTTCTGGAGTTGAAGATCAGCTCTGAGTCAAACCTAATACAAAATGGAAACTTATTTCAAGATGGAGTCAGTCAGGTTCCATATTCTCAAGTCACATTTGGAAATGTTGTAAATACTTAAGCCAAAGTCAAAATTCGAAGTGTTATTGTTCTGCCTGGAAATTCAAGCACGCATGCTCTCTTCATCTTCAGCAAAACAAAGCGTCATATGCTTGGTGGGTGAGACCAATTTTGAACGTGTCTCTATGGTAATCATCCTATTAAATTTCCTTTGACTTTAATTTCCATAAGGTTTAAATGTATAGAGACATAAACTAGAGGATAGGGCATACCTCATAGGCTTGATGACATGTGTTTGTTCTAAAAACAAAACAAAATAAAACAAGAAACTAAATCCATCAGATGCAAAAATCATGTATATTTCTGGTGGCACACTTGCTTCTTCATAGCTGGAATTTGGCTAGGTAAGTAAAAGCAGGGGTCATGTGATTTTGTCATTTGGTCTAAATATAGTAATATTATCAAATACAAATACATTTTTTTTCAAAGAGGCATGAGCATGCTTTGTTTCTGTTTCCATTGTCCATGAATGAGGTTTTCCAAGCACCTGGCTGGCTTCCACATCACCAATACCGTCTCTTCTTACCACGAGTGTTGGTAAGAAGGAGATGACTGGTCAGTTTCAGCATATCTCTCAGGGTTCACTTGTGGTTCTGATGGCAGAGTACAAATGAAATATGCCTTTTTTTGAGGTTAAGTGTGCAAATTAATGCTTTTCTAGATGCTGTCTATGTACTTATATGTGGATATTAAATCAGCAGTACAAGTATCTCTTATTTTGAAGAAGCTAATTGAGTCTAAATGACTAATTCCCAGTTTCAGAGTCATGTATACAAAATATGATTCATGGAAGTAGGCACGGGTTCACCTCCAGGACTTGGTAATGCTTTATTTATGTGCATTTAAGGAAGACGGTGGCAGGAGTTCATTGGCTGCACCTGTTACAAAAAGTTGTGAAAGCAAGGAGGAGTCTGGGCTGGCTTCACATCATGGCCAGTGGCACTTCAAGAATGACTACCCATGCCAGCCATGCTCTGGCAGCGTTGGTGCTCTGGAGGCTTCTCATAACTCTCCCGCACAGTCAGGACAGAGCATGAAGAAACAGGAAAATTGAACCCCACTGGAACCTGGCCTTCACCAGAAGGCTGTGGAGGTGGGAGGCAAGAACCCAGTCTCCTTTCTGTTGTGCAATATGTGCTTGCATTTGTTAAGTTCAGGACCTTTCCAGCTGTGCTTCTGAACATGAGTCGGTGGTTGTCTGTATGCCTCACTTGTAAAAAAAGAGTGTTGATGCTCTTTAAAGAACCGTGTTTGAGATTTCATACCAGTACTTCATTTTGAGTTTTGCAAAAGGAAAATATAGACAAAAAACCACATTGTTTTCTGAAACTGTTACACACGTGGCTGTGTTTTATTTTAGGGTATAGCTCCACATTCACTTCCCTCTCTCTCTAAGAGGATTATTTATTTTTAATAAGTTTTGTTGTTGTTTTGAGACAGGGTATCACTATGTAGTCTTGGCTGTCCAGAACATGATATAGAGACAACACTGGCTTCGAACTCACAGAGATCTTCCTGCTTCAGCCTCCCAAGTACTGGGGTTAAAGGTGTGAGTAGCCTCACCTGCCCTAGCACTGTTGTGGTTTTCTTTTGCTTCCTTTCTCTCTCTCTTCCTTCCTTCCTTCCTTTTTTTTGAGAACTTTATGTATGAGGGCTCCCCATCCAACTTCTTCTGTGTCCCCACACTCAGGATCTCTCTCTCTCTCTCATTTATACAGCTTTGCTCATATGTACACATGTTGTCCAGTGTTATGTGGGACCTCATCCTTGGATGAAACTGATTCCTCTCTCTCAGCAACCATTTACACCTGTAGTTCTTCATCTAGGACTTACCTTGTCTGAACTTTGGTTTTTTGAGAGAAGGTTTCTGTGTAACAGCCAACGGTGTCCTGGAACTCACTCTGTACACCAGGCTGTTCTCGAATTCAGAGATCTGCTTGCCTCTGCCTCCTGAGTGCTGGAACTAAAAGCATGTGTCACCACTCTCCTGCTTATAATTTTATTTTAATAATTTTACTCATATTGTAGATACTTAGAATGCAAGAGATGTGTAATGAAAGTAAATCATTGATAAATACTGCATTTACTGTTAATGATCAAGCATTTGTAAATGTCTTTCAATTGTTGAAATAAATGTGTTGGAACTTCTTGGTGAAAATGCTCATAGTGGTTTTAACAGTTTCATACTGCTTGATGGTAACATGTTTGAAGTTCATATACATATGGTCTTGAATTAGCTGTGGAGAATATATGACAATGAAAACATACTGATTGTAGGAACCCACTGGAGCTTGAGAAAATTCTATTCACAGGAAGATGTTAGCCAAGACACACAGGAGCAAGAGGAGAGGTTGTGTGCAAGGTTTTCAGGCATTGGCATGTTCTTTGTTGAAATGGAATGAGCAGCTATATTATAATGACATTGAGATGCCTCTGGTGTGTAAGTCATGTCCCTGAACTTCACACTGGTAAAAAGCTTATGTGTAAGTAATAATAATTACAGTCACCTGCAGTGTCTGTAGGGATTGGCTTCAGACACCTTTTGAGTATCAAAGTCCATACATGCCTTAGTTCCTTCTATAAAATGGTATATCTTCCCACATCATTTAAATCATCTGTACATTAGTTAAACTTAACAATGCAAATGCTATGCAAGTCATTACGGAGTGCTGGCTACGCTTTGATGATTATAGACATCACGTGAACTGCCCTGTGCATGCAGCCTGAGTCCATCCTGTATGGGAATGCTCACACTGCTGTGGCGAGTGACTGACAATGGAATGGTAAGTATAGCATTCTTCCTTCATGCAAAGCTAATAAAAAACAAACAAACAAACAAAAACCATACAGTGCTCATTAGCAGGGAGAAGTACTTTCTCTTGGCTGTATAAATAGTCACACTTATGAAATAAGATATTAAGGTATAAGGGAGAATATGGCTGTTGCTGGGACTGTGAAAAATCAAAGGCCTGAATAAGCTAAAAGTGGAAGTAGAGACAATAAAGTTAAAAGAAGGCAGAGAAAATAGACCAGAAGATTACCATTGCTACTACCATTGTAGATTAGACAATTTGAAAGGCCTTCTAAATCTCCTGGAAATACTGTATTACTTC
This sequence comes from Lophiomys imhausi, assembly GCA_907164525.1. NCBI lineage: Eukaryota > Metazoa > Chordata > Mammalia > Rodentia > Muridae > Lophiomys > Lophiomys imhausi. The sequence goes on from CAJQZJ010032789.1 coordinate 144,818, forward strand.
AACAAAATCTACTTAATATCTACTTGGAGTTTCACACACACACACACACACACACACACGCATGCACACACACACATGCACACACGCACACGCACACACACACGCACACGCGCACACACACACGCGCACGCACACACGCACACACACACACACATGCACACGCGCACGCGCACGCGCACACGCACACACACACATGCACACACACACGCATGCACACGCACACGCATGCACACACACAGTGTCAGCCTACCGACATGGATGCATAAAAGAAGCTTCAGGACACATAGGCAAAGTTGAGTTCATATTTATACAGAAATGACCTTATGAAAACTAGTACCACATACAGTGAATATATGTGAATAAAAACACAAGAATCTTTTTAAAAAGTCTCAGAAGTTAGAATTGAAGAGGAGACAAAAACCAGAAGAGTAAGAGAGAATTTATGTCTGGTTTCCTGGGAGTATCTTTCAATCTCAGGAGCCAAGAATTTGGCTTTTAGACGCCCTTGAACCAGGTCATTAAGCTTTGAATTACTTCGAGATATAATTTCTCAGTTTTCTACCCAAAGTCAATTTGTCAACTTTCTGTCACTACTAAGAAAGATTGGAGAGAATGTGCGAAGACCAAAGGCTTGTCTTGGCCCGCAGTGCTGGAGACTTTGGTCTGTGACTGATTTGCTCCATTGCTTTGGGGCTTTGGGTGATTCTGCGCTTCATGGCAGGGACTGAATGTCAGACTAAATGCATTCCCCTCATGACCAGGAAGTCGCAGAGGCAGAGGGAGGGCTCAAAGACCTCTCAGCAGACTCTGCTGTTCATCGTCTCCATTAATTTCCAATAGCCTCAAGCTAGGGGAAAAGCCTTTAGAAAATGGTCCTTTGGAGAGTTAGTCTAGAGGCAAACTCCAGCAGCCAAGAATACAAACACAATGCAATGGCTGACTAGAAACAAATTGCCTGTTATCCCAGGGAGGTGACATGGGAGTTTGTCTGGACCTGGGTTAGGATTAAGAAACTCTCTTTGGCTAATTGCAACCATGAGTTTTCTGCTCTGTGATTGTGATTCTTGAATTCGTTCTTCCCATAGTGCCTGGAAGCCAAATATCTGTGAAACAGCCAGGCATGGTAACGGAGGCCTTTAGTTCCAGCACTTGGCAGATGAACACAGGGGAATCAGGATTTCAAGGTGGTCCATAGCGAGTCTGAGACTAGCCTGAGTCAGATGAGACCTTTTATAAAAAGCAAAAATGAACATCTACCTTGTATACTAATTTTATGATAGTTGTGTAATTTAATAATAATGTATACCTAGTGTAACTATGGGTGGAAACATATCTTCAGTGTTCTCTGGAGATGACAGAATAGTCTGGGTCATAAACACACTCGATGGGACAGTTCATCACAAGAGAACGTTAGCTTGGAAATTCTGGAAACCTTGGGGCCAAAGTTGAAGATGTAGGTCCCCGAGCATGGATCCCTGTGGGTAAGCTATCCCTTCCTCCTGTTTTTCTCTTTCTGTCTGCTGTGGTGTGATCACTTATCTCCTGGCATGTGTTCTCATTGCATGATGTTTTGCTGAAGCATGCACAGCCGAGAAATCACGAATCGAGCTCCCTGAAATTATGAACACAAATAATTTCTTTTCCTTTTAAGTTTTCTGGTTGGGCATTTTGTCACATGTATGCAAAGTTAACTAATATAAAAAGTTATCCAAAATGTCTCGTCATGTCGTAAGGAGAGGTCAGTAACTTTGACTAAAGCCAGGATTGCTAAATTCCATATAGGGCTTCCCACAAAATGTGTGAGCACGGCCTGTGCTGTCGTGTATCTTACAGTCACAGGGTGTCTTGAATATTATACTAAATTAGTTACCTATTGCTGAATTACCCAAACCTAATGATTCAAGCCTCATTCCAGGAGATGAATATTGAATGACTAAGTAGTTTTCAGAGACAATGTCTTAGCTCTTATCAAGCCTCAGAAAATTTTGTTTCCATAACCTAATCTTCATCGTTACATCATGTTTATCAGCATGCTGGAGATGATCCTTGACCTGAAGCTGTATCTTAAGTTTAGTCATTTGTAGAGATCAGAAATATTGAATCTTAATGACTCTTGGGTACCATAATAGTACTTCACCTAGCTAATCTCTGTTGTTCTCTTAGATATGCATCAAAAAATTAGAAAGTCCTGAAATACTTCAGAGGTTCATTGCCGATGCTGTTTTGTAGTTCAACATGATCAGCTTTCACTCACACTTGAGGTGATATGCTTGCACCTGAAATTCCAAGTGGGGTGTTTAGTTAATTAGCATATTGTCTGCTTTTTCAGAATAATGCAGGTTACAGTGGTATAGTAATAATACAGACAGCAGTCTACCACATCATAATAAGCATCCTCTTTCCTTTAGCTTCCAGGAACATTTTGTTCTCATTCTTCAAAAGGACACACAAACCTGGCAAGTTCAGGGGTGTGAAAAAAAAATCATCATGTATATTGCAGGCCCTCTCATCCTAGGCATACTGCATACAGGGAAAATAATTATAGCTGCCAACAAACCTACTGCATTAGTTAGGATACTGGCAGAAACATCTGGTAAACTGCAAATAGTAATTTGATGAATCTGAAAAGAGACTATAAAAATGTGGGAAAATGTTTGGAAAGCAATCAGGGAAGGAACACAGTTCAAGTAGTAACACTATTTAATTTCCCTGGGTCTGAGAAGCAAGGCAAGACAACAATGCCCAGGGCCGGAGAGGACATCCTGGTTACCCCATCTGTTCTTGCGGGAGAAGGTAGTAAATCCAACGGCATAAAGGAGAGTGAGTGGATAATACTGACTGAACCCAGAAAGTTACAGCCAGGAAGTAAGAGGCAAGTCCTTCTTACCATTTCAAGCATGCCTGTCTACAACACATGTTGTAGGTAGTTTGCTTGTATATGGGCTAGGTCACCAAGACCCAGGTGACTTCGTACGTTTGCCAATTATTAGGCTCCACCTAGACCTGTTGAATCAGAGCCACTGGTAGACTCATAGGTGTGTAGCTTAGAAAGTCCACCTGGTGTCAGTGACGCAGTAAAGCAGATAATCATCATCTGTCCTAGCTAAGCTTCTGTTGCTGAGATAATATACTAACTAAAGATAACTTGGGGGAAGAGGGTGGTTTGGCAGACAGGGTATAGCCCATCACTGAAGGATGTCAAACAAGAACTCAAGGCAAGAGCCTGGAGGCAGGAACTGAAGCAGAGAGCATGGAGGAACACCACTTTTACTGGCTTGTTTTCCTCTAAGATGAACTGTAATCTATAAACCAAATAAACCAGTTTTCCCCATTGAGCTGTTCTGGCTAGTATTTTTTTTCACAGCAAAAGAAATAAACCCTGGACAGAAATTGGTAGCAGAAGTGGGGGGGGGGTGCGTTGCTGAGGTGGATTGGATCATGCTGTTTTGGGGAGAAATGTTCGGAACTTAGGGCTGGAAAAGCCATTGAATGTGGAGAGCTTAGTGGGATTTCCTGAGGGAGCTTAGACCAAAAGAACACTGAGAAAAATGGGGGCAATGGGAGCCTGGCTTGTGACCTTTCAGAGGAAAGCAACAACTTTATCGGGGCCACTCATGTTGTAGTTTGGATTAATACTCTGTGAAGTGAATGGCAGACTAATTCAAAAGCAAATGGCATTTGGTTTTCTAAGAACTTTTGGTTGTGATCAGAGGAAGACTCGAAGAATTTTAAGGATCAGAGAAAACTGACATAGTTTTCCGGAGATGAAGGAAAAGAGCCATGAACCAAGGCATGGAGAAAACAGACCTTCGTTCTATAACTACAGGGGACAGAAACCAATGCTCAATGAAGTGAGAAAATTTATCTTTCTTTAGAGACTTCAGAAAGAGTCACACTCTTTCCCCTACCTGGATGTTTATCTTGGCAGGGCCTCTCCTGGACTTCTGATCTACAGGACTACCACAGGCTTTCATTGTTGTTGTTGCTATTTTTTTCTCCCCTTTATGGGGAAGGTGTTTGGTTTAACTTGCTGAAATGATTATTGCAACAATAGAAAAGTAAGGCAGTAAGCAAGTGTCCTTCCAAGGTCTCTGCTTCAGTTCCTGGCCTGACTTCCCTCAATGATGGGACAACATTGTGGGACCAAATAAGTTTTTGTCCTCCTTCAAATTAGTTAGGTCAGTGTTTTATGAGAATCGTGGAAAGTGAACTAGGATGCCATCCTATGCAACACAAGACCTAATCCTATACAGGGCTTTTGATTCCGTCTCTTGATTCGGCTTGTTTCAGGTCCAGCTCTCCTGGCCTGCAGAGGCATGGGGTTTCTTCTGTTCAGGAGCAACTGTGGACGCAGGCGTGCGTGTTTGCTTCCTTCCCAGGTCTCACCCACCCCTTTGCCTTCACCTTATCTGTGTAGTCATTTGAAGCTTTACTTTTTGATTCTCAAAGTGTTCTTAGTTGCAAAAGGTTCTTTATGCACTCCCCTCTGGTATAAGTATAAGAGTTAAGCACTTTTTAATAGCGACTGAGCTCGATCTCATTCAGTCAGCTGAAACGACGGCTTGAAATAGAATTCGAGGGGAAATGCTTCTATTTATTTTGTTCTTCTTTACAGTCTTTTCCCAGAGACAGACACTCTCTGAAAAAAAAAAAAGATTCCTAAAATAGGATGAATGATCACAAATTAAGAGATATTTCTGGGCCAAATAAAGCATCATGCTGAATGATGAAACAGGAAAGCACGCATCAGTCGTACAGCTCACCAATTGCCATTTAACCTGCTGTTCGACTTGAGACAGAGGGTTGTTTGTTTGTTTTCAAGACAGCATTTCTCTGTGTAGCCCTGCCTGTCCTGGAACTCACTCTGTAGACCAGGCTGGCCTTGAACTCACAGAGATCCTCCTGCCTCTGCCTCCTGAGTGCTGGGATTAAAGGCGTGCGCCACCATGCACAGCCATTACAGTTTCAAACTGTCATTCGGGTGCTGGGATTTGAACCTGGGTCCTTTGGAAGAACAGCCAGTGCTCTTAACTACTGAGCGATCTCTCCAGCCCCGAGACAGAGGTTTTTAATGTATACTTTCAAGTACATTCTATTCAAAAAACAAAAGAAATCAATATTAATTTTCTTATTTCAAAAATATTATATACATTTTAATTATAGAAATATGGAAAGGTACATCAACTCCATTTCTGTAATTGAAACATAGTGGTACAAATGAAAATTAATTTCTATCCCTTCCCCCCAGAATTCACCACTTAAAGCCAGGTGTGGCTCATCCCTGTAATCCCGGCATTTGAAAGGTTATGGGAAGAGAGTTTTCAACTCTGGCTCATCCTGGGCTATATAGTTAGACCCACATGTAGTGAGACAAAGCAGTTTAAGCAAAGAGTAATTCTGTAGGCATGATGTTACTAACCACAGAGCCATAGTAGCAAGAACAACATACTATTGCCACAAAACAGACATATAGACCACTGTAATAGCATTGAGAGTAAAAATAAAAACCAACAGAACTCATACAACTACTTCCACCTAATTTTTGACAAAAGTGTCAAAAGCATACATTGGAAAAAAATGTCTCCTCTTCAACAACTGCCACTGGAAACACAGGATGCCCAATCGCAAAAGAGTAAAACTCAGTCTGTCACATTTACTCTTCCCAGAAAACAATGCAGAAAAACAAAGACCTAATTTAAGACAAGAAAATCTGAACCAGAGGAAAAAATAATCAAAATACTTTAAGATATAAGCAAAAGCAAATTCCTGTAATGGACACCAATAACACATGAACTAAATCATAAGAACTGGCAAATGTTATTATATGAAGTTTAAAAGCTCCTGCACATCATAGATCAGAATAGTAGGTCAGTATGCACACCAAGAATCAGCACAGTAGTAACAACCCACATATGCAATGGGTAAAAAAATCTTTACCAACTATATATCAGATGGGGGATTCATATCTAGAGTATACAAGGAACTACAAAAATTAAACACACACACACACAATCACCCCTAAATAAATGGGGTTATGAACTGAATTAAAAATTCCTGCAAGAAGGAATATGTGGCCAATATATGTTTGTAAATAGATCCTTCACCATCTGAGAAATGCAAATCAAAGCTATTTTGAAATTCTCCCTCACCTCAGTCAAAATGGCCAATGTCAGGTGAACAAATGAGAACAAACCTTGAGCACCAGGGGAAGGAGGAAGGCTTCCATATGCCAGTGAGGGTGTACAGGAAACTGGGGGAGCTGTCACGGAGCTCAGTGAGGAGAACTTCACAGCGCCTAAAAGCAGCACTAATGTATCCTGAGTGTAAAGCCAAAGGACTATTTAAGTCAGCAGACCATGGAGGTCCTCACATAGCACATCTGTGTTTATTGCAACACTTCCACAGTAGCTAGGGAACAGAACCAGCTCAGCTGTCCCACCAACAGAAGACTTAACAAAAATATGGTGCATATATACACTGGAGTTTCATTTAGTCATAGAATAAGATGAAATAGAGACGTTTGTAGGAAATGCATGCAACTGGGCATTGTTATCTTAAGAGAAATAGTGTACAAACCCAATAAAGTTGCTTAATCTCTTTGCACATAATTTCTTCAGTGAGGATATCAATAGTATCTGCTGTTATTGGAAGAGTTAAAAATGTAAAAGTGTCACTTATATATTACTTGTTTTTATTTACTAAGATGAAACAGTACATACTGTTTGAAATATTAATGTTCCTGATATTTGCCTTCATAAGTGACCTTCGAATATCCTTGTAACTAAGTCCTTGGATCTACTCACTGAGTAGAGATTATTGAGTTAAAGAAATTGAGTATTGGAGATATGGCTCAGCCGTTAAAGGCTAGGCTCACAACCAAAAATACAAGAAATTGATTAGTCTTTTCCATTACCAAACTATAGGCATTCATTTCCTTGTAACCTATGGGTATTGCTATGACTAGACCACCTGACATAGTTTACAGGTTGGAAGATTATTTTGGCTCATGGTCTCAGAGAACTCAGTCCATCTTGGTGGGGATAGTGGTGATAAAACTGTTTGGTTTGTGCCAGGAAAAAGTAGAGAAACAGAGGAGAGAAGTGCTATTCTCTCCTGTTAGTCAAAGGTCATTTGGCTTTGCATTTCTGGGCCTTTAGTGCAGCACAGCAAGGTGAAAAGTTATAGTAGCACAGGGAAGACATATACAGAAATCTCATGGCAGGCAGGAAGCACAGAGACAGACAGAGTGGCTGTGAGGAAGGGTGGTCCTGGATGAGCTGCACACTCACAGGTAGATCCTCAGTGGCCATTTCCTCCAACCAGGATACGCTCATGCTCAATAGTTCCCTGAGGATTTAAGAAGATATTTTTAAAATTATGAGGCAAGTTCGTATGAAAGCTGAGTTAGATATAGAACTTTAAACACATGGAGATGGTTAGATAGTAGAATGTTAAATACATATGGACTGGACATTGGGAATGTATGCTAAGCCATATAACTCTCATAATTGTGGCCTATTTATTTCTGTTGTTTTGTATTGTATTTATAGTTATAAGAAAAAGAACCATTTTTTTGGACTGAAAGGGAGAGCTGTTGGGGGGAAAAAAGAAATACCTTAAACTAAAAAAAAAAAAAAAAAAAGAAGGGAAGAGGATGGGGGGGGGGAGGGGGAGGAGGGTGGAAGGGTGGGACTGGAGGGGGGAATAGGGAGGGGATTGTGATTGAGATGTAACTTGAAGAAATAAAAAATAAATTCTTAAAAAAAAATAGTTCCCTGAGCTATGTGTTGTCATCTGCCCGATCCTCTGATGGCACTACAGCCTTACAGTCAGTCTTCCCCTCAGTGGCAGCAGCAGCTGAGGATCAGGCCTTCAACAATAGGAGCTTTTGGAGGAACCACAATACGGCATTCCTGCTTTTACTGAACTATAAGTAGAAAAATATTTTCTAGTTCATAGTTGGGGGAGATGATGCTATAGAAATCTTCCTATTCCATTGGCTAACTAATTTCTGAAGGTTTAAAAACCAGCAAAATTTAAGAGAATTTGACAAGTGTTTCTAGGCTCCTGAATTTTAAGGTCCCTATGACTTTTGAGTTTAAATAATTACCAGGGGAAATGCCATTTTTAAAATGATAGAGTAATTTTATCTAATATATTTTGAAGGACTTGAGAAAGATATGTCTAGTCTGAACTGGCTAACAGTTTTCAAACTCAGGTAAAAGAAAAAAATTATACGTAAGCTCAAAATCTAGATTATTTCACTCAAATCTCTAAAACTATTTCACTCAAATCTCTAAATCTCTAAAAACTATTTTTAAAAATAGTTTTTAAGCAACATAATGATCATTATTTTCTATTGAAATTGCTCTTTAAAAGCCCCCAAATAATCAGTAGTTTATTCTATTCAGTTTAGATAAGAAACCCTCAAATCCAGAAGTCCAATCCAAAACTATCCTGAGTTTTACTTGCTTAATAATCAGATTAAATATCACCTAAGAATAGACTTTGTAGGGATTTTTGGTTCTGACTTTTTGGCTTTGGCTTTAAACAAGAACACCACAATATCATGGGCCACTGATTCAGAGCCGGAGATTGAGCACACAGTATCCAGTTCTAAAACCGACTGTTGGCATCTTCTACGCGAGTACATCGAGACATGTTTTTAATCTGCCTCCAGGGCGGCAGCAGCTGAAATAACATTTCCCTACCTAATGATTTTAATTTAACAATGAAGAAATATCTAGGGTCTTAAGTACACTTTCACTCACAAGTGTCTGAACAAATGCTGGTCTTTGAACAGAATGCTTAGTCTTTAACCGCCTGATTATTACATTCCACTTCCAAGCTTCTGTGTGGTATAATTTCTGTACTTTAAATAGCACACTATTAAGACATGTGGAGCACAGTTTTTGCTATATCATACCTACTGGTATTTGGTTTTTAAATGTAATATTGTCTCTCAAAAAGTCTGGTATTAAGAGAACAAATTAAGAATAAAATTACTCTCTTAACTATATCCTGAAAATGGCTTGAGATCTTGCTGCAGATAAGTTCTATTTACTTCAGAGGCAGCCAGTCCCTGTTAGACCAGACAAACTTACCATTTAAGACTGACTGTTCCTAACCTGTCTTATAGGTTATGGAATTATTATTTTTTCATAAAAGATACTTAGTATTTCTTATCAAGTCCCAATGCCATCAAATGTTACAAGACTATTTGAACTCTCCTGCGTACATATTTTTTATTATAATGTTTATTTATTACATCAAATTACATCTCCATCATAGTGCCCTCTTTCCACCCCTCCCAGTTCCACCCTTCCACCCTGTCCTCCCTCTCCCACCTATCCAACTCCTCTGATGTGGAGTGTCCCCACAAATCCACCCCTCTCAGTTCAACAGTCATATGAGGGCTAAGAGCTTCCTCTTGCACTGGGGGCCTACATGGTAGCACCCCTAGGGCAAATTGTCCCATTGATAGGTAACAAAGTCTATGTTCCTGATCTTTTTGGTGTATTGGCTGTAGGATAGCTATCTAGTACTATATGGCTAAAATCCAATTATAAGTGAATAGATGCCATGTGCATCTCTCTGAGTCTGAGTTAGCTTACTCAGGATGATCTTTTCTAGTTCCATCCATTTGGCTGCGAATTGCATGATTTCCTTGTTTCTGACAGCTGAGTAGTATTCCATTGTGTAAATGTAACATAATTTTTTTGTTATCCATTCATCAGTTGAGGGACATCTGGGTTGTTTCCATTTTCTAGCAATTACAAATAAGGCTGCTACGAACATAGATGAAGATATGTCCTTGTGGTTTGGTGAGGAATCGTTTGGGATGATACCCAGAAGTGGTATGGCTGGGTCTTGAAGTAAAGCTATTCCAAGTTTTCAAGGATATCGACAGACTGACCTCCATAGTGGTTGCACAAGCCTGCACTCCCACCAGCAATGGAGGAGTGTTCCCCTTTCTCCACACCCTCGCGAGCATGTGCTGTCATTTGAGCTTTTGATCTTAGTGATTCTGACAGGTGTGAGATGGAATCTCAGAGTCATTTTGAGTTGCATTTCTCTGATGATTAAGGATGCTGACTGAGCATCTCTTCAAATGACTCACTGCCATCCCACACACCTATGGTTACTTAATTTTTGACAAAGGAGCCAAAACTGTACAATGGAAAAAAGACAGCATCTTCAACAAATGGTGCTGGTCTAACTGGATGTCGACATGTAAAAGAATGAAATTAGACCCATACTTATCACCTTGCACAAAACTTAAGTCCAAGTGGATCAAAGACCTTAACATAAAGCCTGACACACTAAATCTAATAGAAGAGAAAGTGGGGAAAAGTCTCGAACTCATTGGCACAGGTGACAACTTCCTGAACAGAACACCAATAGCTCAGGCTCTAAGACCAACAATCAATAAATGGGACCTCATGAACCTGAAAAGCTTCTGTAAGGCAAAAGACACTGTCATTTGAACAAAACAGCAACCTACAGACTGGGAACAATCTTTACTAAACCCACTTCGAACATAGGGCTAATATCCAAAATGTATTTATTTTTCTTTTTTTCCTTTATTTTTTATTTCTTCAAGTTACATCTCAATCCCAGTCCCCTCCCTATTCCCCCTCCAGTCCCACTCTCCCACCCTCAACCCCCCCATCCTCTTCCCTTTTTTTTTTCTTTTAAATTTAAGGTATATCTTATCTCCCCCTACAGTTTCCCCTTTCAGTCCAATATCCAAAATTTATAAAGAACTCAAGAAATCAAACACCAAGAAAACAAATAATCCAATCAAAAAATGGGAAACAGAGCTAAACCGAGAATTCACAAAAGAGGAATCTCTTCGTACATATTTTAATCTGAGTCAATCTAAAAGGACTCAATATAGTGTGTGTGTGTGTGTGTGTGTGAACAATAATAATTAAAGAATGAAAAGTCGGGAGTCTGAGGGAGAATCTGGGAAGGAGGGTGTGAGAGGAGCTGGAATGAGGACAAGAAGGGGTAAGAAACAACGTAAGTAGAGGACATGTACAGAAAATTCTAATTAAAAAATTAAATAATCAGAACAAAACAAAATTTAACCTATTTTCAAAACTTACGTCCCTCTGTTTAAACTTTAAACCAATTGTCTCTGAATTTCTAATTTTGGAATAACATACTTAGTGAGATAAGTTGGTCTGAAACGCTACATATTGTGTTGTTCTAATTCTGTGACATCCTTTAATATAGAGGAATGAAGTGAGCAATGGTTTGCAGGTGGCTAGGAGGGAGGGAAAGGGACCGACAGGTGATGCACAAGGGGTTTCAGGATGAAGAAACTATTCTGGAAGACAGTAATAATAGATCCACAACATTTCTCATTTTTCAGAACCTTTAGAAGGAATAGCAGAAAAGTGAAGTTTACATACTTTAATGTATGTAAACCCATGGAAAGAAGTTGACTGTACAAAGAGTATTTCTGTTTTACAAATGCAAGAGAAGCTGGAAGGAAGGGTAGAGGGTAAGTGACTTTGGAAATGAGTAGAAACGGTAGGACTAAGTGTAGAGGGAACTGCACACAGTGCTGATGACATTGATTTCCAGGCAGATGTAAAAAAAAAAAAAAAAACCCTCTGCTAGTACCACAAGCGCAGACTGTAACTGAAAAGGCATGCGCACTAACGGCAGATGGTGGGAGCCAGATTTCTCACTTTCAGGGCAAAAAGCTACAAAAACATAAAAAGAGGGGATGAGGGTGATTAGCTCATTTCAGAATTAGAGGCATTCACTGCAAACTCTTACTGGGTTCTATGAAGACAGAAGCAGCTGTCCCCAGAAGCATTAAAACATTGTCTAATAGAAAGGTCTTGGGAGACTTAGATACATGACTTATTGTAAGGGTGGGGAAGAAAAGAAATAGAATGAACCTAAGGCATCTTGACATATTGATGGAGATGTATCAAGGAAGCACACGAGACAACAGAGATTGACTAACTTGGGTGGTTAACTTCAGTTGTCAGTTTGAGTGGGTCTATAATCAACTAAGAGACAAGCCATTGGACACATCTGTAAGGGGTTCTCTTGATCAGATTGTTTAGAACGGGAAGTCACCTGAAATGTGGACAGCGGCTCCTGGAGGTACCACATGAAAAGAGATCCATGGGAAAAGTCTTGCTTTGTGCAGCACTCCTTTTCAGTGTATTTGGTGACTCATCTACCTTGTTTGCAAGTTCTAAATTGTCTCCCTTACTGTTGCCAACATGTTCATCGTGTTTCATTCATTTGCTGACATCATATCTGAGCTACTTAAGGCTTCCACTGTGGACTGAAGGCCAGCCCAGGAATCCCTTAGCTCTTCAACATGCTTGTAAAAAAATGCCACTTTAAAGTAATTTGAGAAGTAGAGGAAATATAAAACGAAATCTTCTCAGACTCCTTTCCAGTTTTAATTGGTAGCAACAGCAATAGTACCAATTTAGTCTTCACGATTTTTCTAACAAGTATCAAGGAGAGGGAGGGAAAAAAACTGGAGAGATCGTTTTTCTCACAAGGTCAGATTGCATTGACACATTTCTGTATTTGCTCTTCTTATTCAATGTCTCTGGCAAGTGAAACTGCAATTTAATTTTCAATTGTATTCATTAATAAATATAAACTGTAGGATTAGGCCAGCAAAGCAGCTGACCGGCCTGGCCTGCCTTAACCGGCGGCCTGATTTATCCTGGGGAAAGAGCCCTAGACCAAGCGTGGCCTACACCACCTGTAACCTAAACTCTGTTAAGTAATGTAAGTTGTTATATTAGGACGTTAGAATTACTGGAGGCTTGGCGGGAGATTCGCTGGAGTTTGATGGTAGTCTGTGAGTCTGACAGCACTGGATTGCTTGGACTGATGGTCTATAAGCTGCCATGGTCTTTTCCCCAATAATTAAACACACCAAGACCTTTTAATGTTTCAATGCTTAGCCCTTAGCTGGGCAGACTCTCAATTAGCTACTCTTAGTTAACCTGGATCCCAAACTGCCATATGTCTGTGATTACCTTCCAGCGTTCTCAAACACATTTATCTGCTTCCATGTATCCTGGTGGAATGAACTAATCCTCCGTGTAAAACACAGGGTTCCTGTTTTAATCTCAGGAAGTCCCACCTTCCTATATTCCTTCTGCCCAGCTAATTGGCCATAAGCAAATTTTATTAACCAATTAAGAGAATGCCTCAGAAGGGGGGATAACCAGATCTCAGCATTGAAATCAGCCTATCAGAAGTAATGTTATTAAACCTTCCCCAGCAGGCAAGTCCTTTCCTTCTCTGGTATTAGAGCCTACTTCCTCAGGATTTTGGCATATACTGAAGACCAGCTGAGATATTCAGACTTGTGGATTGAGCAACTACTGGATTCTTGAACCTTCCGTGAGTAGACAACCATTGTTGTACTAGCTGGACGACAGTCTGTAAGCCATTCTAACAAATTATATATTCACTCATTATATAAATTCTGTTCCTGTAGAGAACCATGACTAACACACATTTTGGTACCAGAAGTGGTTCTAGAGTGACAAAAGTATAAGGGTAATATTTTAAGTATATAGATTAGGCTTTTCAATTTTCCAGCACCTACGGTCACTGGAAACGTTCCTGGGAGCGCAGAGACCACTGAACGCTCGTGGTGTGAACTACGTTACAAACTCAAGGAGACAAAGTGCCTGTGATTACCTGATTCACCAGTTGTGAGTGGTGATGAATTCGGAGACTCTGTACATAAAATTTTTTGACAATTCGTGGGAAAATAAGGAAAATGATGGCGCTGGTTGGTTGCTATAGCATCTCTGGATAAACTGACAAAGGAAAAGAATGATTCCATGATAAAACTAACCAGCTTCCAGCATCTCAGAATATGGTGACGAACAACAATGAACTCAGTGAAGCTGTGCCACAAAATTGTTCAGCTCCAGATGTGCATAAAGAGGCTAAAGGTTTCTACGTGTACCCTGAAGAGAACCTTCTCTTCAGCAGCCGGAAAGCTAAGCTGCGGGAAAGGGAAACCGAAGCTCTAATTATGAGTTTGGCTGAATTACAGTGAAAATTCAAGTCCCGGCCTTGGAGAGTGTCTGTAGGGGTTAGATAAATTAGATTTAGAAAATATATAGGAGTTTCTGATACTGTCTCTTAATTCGGGGCCTGAAGAGCATTATCAGCATGAAGTCAGCAAAAACAGGAAAGACTTAATAGACTGAAAAACAAGGTTGAAGTCAGGAAAAACAGGAAAGACTCAATAGACTGAAAAACAAGTTTGAAGTCTGGAAAACAGGAAAGACTCAATAGACTTGAAGAAACAAAGTATCTGGCCTGACATTGTTTTCAGCTGCTAAGTGGGCGGAGCCCAAATTAAGCTGAAACAGAGTTCCTCTTATTTAAGGACAGTGCATGGAGCCCAGAAGAAGAAGAGGCCCCTGATGCTAGAGAGCTCCAAGAGTCCTGCTGAAAAAAGGGCTGGCCATTGATGGCCAGCTCTCTCCCTGAAGCAGAAAGAAGCCGGTGAGCAAAGAAAGCCTGAGCAAGACACCAAAAGGCCAAGGACTGGACCCTGTGGCTCAGCTTTTGCCTAGAGGGGTTTGATCTGTCCAAACAGTGGCCTAAAGGAAACGGTGCCTGGCTTTAAGGACTGAGGCAGAGCAGCTGAGTTCCTGATTCAAAAGAAGTAAGTTGGCCTGCAGATGGCTGGGGTCTCCCACAGAGAAGAAAGCATGAAGCCTTATTTAAGGTGAGACTGCAATAACCAACTACCCTGACGAACCTGCATCTGAGAGATCCAGAAAAAGGACTCCTAAGTGCGTTAAAGAATCTACAACAAATACTGTGTTCCTGACGACTGAGGACCTGCCCCAGAGACTGTATCATTCTAAAAGGTTATGAAAATAGTTGTTATAATTATCAATAGGGTTAGTGGATAGGTTAAAGGGGTTGTAGGATTTTATAGGATTAATAGTTAAGAAATTGTTGGTGTTTGTTATAATTGAATTTAGTAATAAATAAATAAGTGTTAAATAATAATTTAAAAGATCGGTTACAATTGTCAGTGATTAAAGCGGGGCCGTTAACTGGAGAAGAATGGCATCCTGCAACTTGGGGTGGAGGTGTGTGGGAGGACCCTATTGAAGCTGAGAACTCCAAACCCACAGGCGCTCAGGGATTTATCTCTCTTGAGGTAGTCTCTCCACTCTCAGCAGAGGATATACTCCCCTCATCCAGCCCCTGAAATTATTGCCTTTTTTTTTTTTTTTTTGCTTTTGACTAACGAAAAGAATCCTTCACTCTACTAAACCAGCAGTGACTTTCTCTAAAGGAGATGCGAGGCAAAACAATACTGATGCCTCTCAGGGTGCACCAGTAGTTGCCTGGAGGCTTATAACCGAACTTAAGGCTAAGCTCACTCCTAGAGGTGAGGTAGAAAGCGTAGCCCATGAGGAGGTGCACTACCCTACTAAAGAGCTTAGTGACTTTGCTAATCACTCAAGAAGTCTGAGGAATGTATATGGGAATGGATTTTAAGGGTGTGGGATAATGGTGGAAGGAACATAAAACTGGATCAGGTTGAGTTTATTGACATGGGCCCACTGACTGGAGATTCTAGGTTTACTATGGAATCTCACATAGTTAAAAAGGAAGGCAGAAGTTTGTCTGAATGGTTGGCTGAAGCATTTCCTCAAAGATGGTCCACTAAAAAGGAGCTGGAGATGCCTGATATCCCTTGGCTTAGTGTTGATGAAGGGATTTTAAGGCTCAGAGAAATTACAGTGCTAGAGTGTACCCCATGTACAACCTAATCCTCCACAATGGGAAATTACAGAAGACATGCCCTTCACAAATTCTATAAGATGCAAAATGGTGAGAGGGCCACCAGTACATCTGGAGAGCTCTGTTATCTCCTTTCCTTTTGCCAGATCATAAGGTTGGAGATGTAGCTGCTCAGTTGGATGAATTAAATGCAATAGGTTTAACTGGGTCCCGAAGTAGCAAGGGCCAGGTGGCAGCCCTCAGTTTCCAAAGGCCAGGTCGTCTCAGTTATAGTAATGGGTAGCGTAGACAAGGTAATGCTCATAATGGCCTGACCTATAAGGGTCAGCACAGGCAAAGTGAATTTTATAATGACATGACTCATACAGACCTTTCGCACTGGCTAATCAGTCTTGGTGTTTCCAGCGTTAAATAGATAATAAGCCTACTGTGTTTTGTTTGATTGGTATAAGCAAAAAAAAATCTCAAACAAATTAAAGAAGGGCTCCATTGGATCATGGCAAAGGGGAATCTTGGCCTACGAACCAATTTCCAGACTTGAGTCCGTTTGAAGGCCCAGAATCCCTTGAATGGAGGGGTGACCAGGTTCCCCTGAGGAAGGTTCCCGGCTTGGCGGGAGATTAGGGATCCACGGCCTCTTACATAGGTAATTGTACACTGGGGGAAAGGAAACAATCAGAATTTCTGGGTTCTATTGGATACTGGTTCTGAATTGATTCCAGGAGACCCCAAGACACACTGTAGACCTCCAATTAAAAAGGAAGGGCTTTATGGAGACAGAGTGATTAATGGAGTTTGGCTAACGTATGACTCATAGTAGATCTAGTGGGTACCCAAACTCATTTTGTGGTTATTTCCAGTCTCAGAATATGTAATCAGGATAGATATATACAGAAATTGGCAGAATTCTCACATTGGTTGCCTGATTTGTGAAGTGAGGGATATTATGGTTGGAAAGACTAAATGGAAGACTTAGAGTTGCCTCTTTCAGGAAAAAATAGTGAATCAAAAACAGCATTGCATCCCTGGAGGAATTTCAGAAATTAATGTCACCATCAAGGACTTGAAAAATGCATGGGTGGTAGTTCCCACCACATCTCCTTTAACTCCTCTCTGGCCAGTGCAGAAGACAGATGGATCATGGAGAATGACAATTGACTATAGAAAACTCAACCAAGCAGTGACTCCAATTGCAGTTGCTGTACCAGGTGTGGTGTCCTTACTTGAGCAGATCAACACATCTCCTGGTACATGGTGTGCAGCTATCGATCTTGCAAATCCCTTTTCCTCGTGACCTGTCAATAAGGACCACCAGAAGCAATTTGCTTTCATTTGGCAAGGCCAGCAGTATACTTAAACAGTTTTACTCTCCAGCCCTGTGACAAACTTAGTTTGAAGAGATCTTGATCAGCTAGCTGTCTTTCCTACCATATATCACATCAGTTCACTATATCGGTGGCATTGTGCTGACTGGATCAGGGGAGTAGGAAGTAGTCACAGCTTTGGACATGTTTGTTACATATATGTGCCTCAAAGATGAGAAATAAATTTAACCAAAATTCAAAAGCCTATATCAGTAAAATTCTTGGAAGCCTAGTAGTGTGGGACATTCCTTCTAAGGTGAGGGATAAGTTATTGCACCTGGCCCCTCCTACCACCAAGAAAGAAACACAAAGTTTAGTTGGCCTATTAGGATTCTGGAGGCGGCACATTCCTTCTCACTTGAGTGTGTTACTCCAGTCTGTATCCCTAGTGACTCAGAAAGCTGCTAGCTTTGTGTGGGGCCTGGAACAGGAGAATGCTCTTCAACATGTCCAAGTGGCTGTACAGCCTGCTCTACCTCTTGGACCGTATGATCCAGCTGAACTGATGGTATTTGAGGTGTTAGTGCAGATAAGGATGCTGTTTGGAGCCTTTGGCTGGTCTCTATAGGTAAATCACAGAAGAGACCTTTGCGATTTTGGAGTAAGGCTCTCTATCATCAGACTATTCCCTCTTTGAAGGACAGCTCTTAGCCTGCTTTTGGGCCTTAGTGGAAACTGAACATTTGACGTTGGGCCACCAAGTTACTGTACTACCTGAGTTGTCCATCTTGAGATGGGTGTTATCTAACCCAATAAGTCATAAAATAGGATGTGCACAGCAGCAATCTATCATCAAATGAAGTGGTATATGTGATTGGACACTAGCAGGTCCTGATAGCACTAGCAAGGGACATGAAGAAGTTGCTCAAGTACCTGTGGTTTCTACTCCTGTTGCAATGCCATCTGCTGCCAAGCACGCACCTGTGGCCTCATGGGTATTCCCTATGATCAGGTGACTGAGGAAGGGAAGACTAGGGCATGGTTTACTGATAGTTCTGCACACTATGCAGGCACCAGCCAGGAGAGGACAGCTACAGCATTACAACCCCTTTCTGGGACAACCCTGAGAATACTGGTGAAGGGAAGTCTTCACAGCGGGCAGAACACATGGTCGTACATTTTGTTTGGAAGGAGAAATGGCCAAATGTGTGATTGTTCACTGACTCATGGACTGTAGCGAATAGATTGGCTGGACGGTCAGGGACTCGGAAAGAGCATGGCTGGAAAATTGGTGAGAAAGACATCTGGGGAAGAAGTGTGTGGATAGATCTCTGAAAATGGGCAAAGGATGTGAAGATATTTGTGTCCTGTGTAAATTCTCACCAAAAGGTGAGTTCATCTGAGGAGGAGTTCAGTGATCAAGCAGATAGGACGATGACTTTTTTCTTCTTCTCCTTCTTTGTTGTTAATTTGCCTTGAAGGTTTTGGTTGCATTGTCTTATGGTTTTTTTTTTTTTTGGAGCTGGAATTTTGAATGAAGTATTTTTGTGAGCATGTTTCTAAATAGAGCCATTCCTATGAAACAATTACAAATGTTATTGATTTTGTATTTGTAATTTAACTAACTACAGTCCTAAGAGATGTTTACTGGTTCTATTCATTTTGAACTCTGAAGAGTTTAGTTTATGGCTGAAAGCTGAGACATGAGAAGACTACATCCCAACTTGTCTTTCGTTGTTGTTCATATGACTCATTAGTTGTTATTTTAATGAAACATATTATAGTGAAACAACACTGTTTATAATATGTTTATGTTAGTAATAGTCTTTTTCTGAATATGGCAAGAAGCCATTTGGTAGTCACTCTTTTATATGCACATTAGACTCTGATTAAATATAAGTGTTCATAAATGTTGGGCCAGAATTATGTAGATAGCTTTAAATTTATATCATTTTCTCTTGAGTAAAAAGTTTGATTATTATGAGAAAGTCTAGATAAATCAAACTAACACATTATCTTGAGTTGACTATAATCACACTGACAAAGAAAAACTTTTAATCTTCATAATGAGCTATTCAGTTTAATATCATTATTCTCTACATTTCAAAATTACCTACTAATCAAGTTAAAATAGAGGCAAACTCAAAGGTCTCTTGATGCTCCCGTTAACTCCTTAATTCATGTAATTATGACATGGGATTTTACTTTGAGTGAATGCAATAGGTTTTTGAAAGCAAGGCATCCACTTACCTGGTTCAAAGTCTAATCACTTTGTCTTTCCTCTCTCAGCCTTGGGAAGTAGAGCTCATGTATAAGGACCAAAGAGTGACAACTGAGGACAAAGTGAAGAGGAAAAGTCAAATTAGAGGCAGGCCAGTGGGAAGGGAAATAGTCAGGCATGGTAGATTAGTGTGATAACAAGTAGAGAGAAGTGAAGTGTATATGTAGGTGACATCTGGCTCAAAGAAGCTACGATTTACCTTGTAGGATGTCTCAAAGTGCTGCAAATGATGGTATGAGCGACACCATTCTATTCTGAGACACTTGTCTGGCATTAGCAAGGTATCGTGAAGAATTCCACATGCCTCCTCTCCAACTAATACAGTGATATGTCACACTGAAGCCCTTGTCTTGCACGTGAAGATGAGAGTTACTTTTCACATTGCTGTGGCCAAGTACTTGACAAGAAGCCATTCAGGAAGGGAGAGTTTACTTTACCTTACAGTTTCAAGGAATGTAGTCCAACTCCACGGGGAAGGCAGGTGGCAGAAGCTGGGGGCAACTGCTCACACCATGTAGCAGTCAGGAAGCAGAGAGAGATGAATTCTGTTGCTCAACTCACTTCCTTTTATTCAATTTAGGATCCCAGGAGTCCAGAGAACAGTGTTTCCAATTACTATTCTATTACAATATGGAAACTCTCTGAAAGTCATGGCCAAAGGTTGATGATCTCCCAGGTGCCTGTCAAGTTGACAGTTGATATTAACAGACAGTCTATATGTATTTATCTGTTGTGTGTAAATTTGTGCATGTGTAATTTACACATGTAATGTATGCATACATTACATGTGTTTTTGCAAAAATTGGTTTATAAAAAGCAGTGTCTCTTTAAAGTATTTTTAAATTTAACCTGCTGTTTGGGGGTTATATGCAAAAGTTTGTGATTAAGGATGGAAAGGTAATGCATAATCTAGTCTGTCCTCATCAGGCATTATGTGGTAATCAAAATCAGTACTCAGAGGGATTGATACCCAGAACCAAAACTTCCATGGACATTGATCAGACAGGAAAGGAAAATGGTCACCTTATGTTCTGAGAAAGCTGGCCCATCCAGCAGTAGAGATGGTAACAATTTCAACATCAATGGCATCTAGGGATTGTACTTGGGAAGTGAGTCAAAGGCCTTTAGCTTTGACATTCATGTTAGCAATTGTGAATGTGAGCTACAGAAACAAACTTGACTTCAGAACTTTTTTTTTTTCAAAGGCTAGATTCTGGCTAGCTCTAAGCAGGTAGTCAATCAAGAGATTAACGATACCGGAAGAACAAAGCCCTGCTCAAACTGCAGAGCCAGGGTAAAGGAAAGTACCAACGACTTGCTGTTTATTCCTTGAAAAATGAATTCTTTTTAAAATTAGACACTCAAGGTCAGAACTGGCCTGAGAGATTTGATGTGGCCTAGGCACAAAGGATGGACGTGACACCAAAGAGAGGAAAGAATAGTCATGTTTAGATGGGAAAGTAAAAAAAAAATTCAAGGTTGTTTGTTTGTTTATATATAGGTTTATGATAGTGAATAGCATTTAGAAATGCTTAATTCTTTTATGTGCTCAATTTGTGGTTTAGGTGATTTTTTTTAAGAACATATTTTACCTTTACAGGTTTGGGCAGTAAATTTATTCTGTATCTATTAAATGAATTGAGATTTTTATCTTTATGATCTTAAATAGTTAAGTGGCATTACAACAAGCTTTAAATTTGGACATTTTAAATGGCAGACTATTTTTTTATAATGTTTATTACTTCAAGTTATAGCTCCATCACAGTCCCCTCCCTCCACCCCTCCCAGTCCCACCGTCCCTCCCTTCTCCCAGAATACATAATTCTTTTTTTAAATAATTAGGCCAGAATTATGAAAATTATAAGCTATAGCATACACACAATGTCCAGTCCATGCATATTTGGCAACTGATATTAATATTGTATTATCTGTCTATCTCCATGAGTTTAAAGTTCTATACCTAACTCATTTTCCATCCTAACTTGCATTACCAACTTAAAAACAGCTTCTTAGACCTAGGACATCCTTTTAATTCCTAAAAAACTTAAAATTTAACTCTGAGACTATAACTATCTAGTCTCCAACCACATCAGAGACCTGAGAAGGATAAATATTTTGTTCTATTTATCCCTCATTTCTTAGACACCTTGGAGACCTCTACAGAGCTTCTCTTTGGGATGGGGGTATAAAAGTGACAATTGATGATAGGTCTTGAATATGC
The DNA here is from genome assembly GCA_907164525.1 of Lophiomys imhausi. Taxonomy (NCBI): domain Eukaryota; kingdom Metazoa; phylum Chordata; class Mammalia; order Rodentia; family Muridae; genus Lophiomys; species Lophiomys imhausi. The sequence continues at coordinate 166,410 of CAJQZJ010032789.1, forward strand.
TTCTTCGAAAACTCATGTATTAGAAAGTTAATGACCAATGGAAGAATGTTAGGGGTGAGGGCTGAGAGGAGATGAATAAGCTCTGAAAGATCCACCCTCATGAATGGCTTAGTGCCTCTACAGAGATGGGGCTGGTGTCTGCCCTCACTCTCCTGCTAAGTGAGGCCATGGTATTTGTCCTCTTTTGCCCTCTGTCACCAAGGATGCAGTGTGAAGGCCTTCACTGGATGACAGTACATGATCACGGGCCTCTCAGTCTGCCCAAATTTGCGAAGAAATAAACAGTTTTCACAAATTACCCGTCCTATTATAGAAGCACAGATGAGGATGAAGGCAGCTGCAAATAGAACAAACAAAGCTGAAGACTCAGGGAGGAGTGGTGGAGTCCTGCAGAGCAGCATCCAGAACACTGGTCTATAAATATCTCTGGGCTGTCCGAAGAGATGGAGACTTCAGTGCAAATAACCTGTTTTTTATTTTGATTTTGACCTAGGCTCTCTTTATCTAAATTATATGATAAACAAAATTTATTTATATTTATGTAAATAATGTGACATTTTTTGAGTAACAAAATGTTTTCAGTGTTAGAAAAGCGAGGCCCTGGAAACCACAGTGACCTTGGTAACAAGTGCAGCCTAGAGCCACTGAAAGAAGCTGAAAATTTCCACAGTTTGAAAATTACTCCTGAGCCATGCCCGCCTCATATGGTGGGGTGGCTTTGGTGAAATCTATGCATGAAAAACAGGAAAACCCCAAAATTTATTTTTACCATTTTGTCTCTTCCTGTTCCTCTTCCTCCTTTCTTTCTTCATTCTTTTTTAATTTCTTTGACACAACATCTCACACATCACTGTGAGAGTCATTGTTGTCAACTTGGCATGACCGAGAGTCACCTGAGGAGGGAATCTCAAAGAAGTCTAGATGAGGTTGGTCTGTGAGCATACTGATTGGAGATTCTCTCGATTATGTTAATCAGTATGGGAAAACATGTCCACAGTAGTTGATGTTCATTCCTAGAAAGGACGCCCGGGACTGTATAACATTAAGGAAGGAGAGAAGAAAGTGGAACATGCACATCCATTGACCATGGCTGTAGACTGTGTAGGCAGTGTGACTGGTTGCTTCAAGTTCCTGTCACCTTGTTTTTTTCCTACAATGATGCATTGGAATTGTCATTCATAAACATGTCTGCTTTAAGGTGCTTTTGTTAATGCATTTTATCACAGCAACTAGGAGAGCCCAGGACAGTCACCCTAGCTGTGCTGGAATTCACTATGCAGTACAGATTGGCCTCAAACTTGCAATCATTCTTCTGCCTCAGCCTTGCAAGTGCTGGGATTACAGGCATGTACCATCACACATGTCTTCACTGGGTGTCCTCTAATAATGGTTTCTTTTTGTTTCTTCCACACACATGTGCACTCACATGTACCAGCCAATGTTCAGAATCTAAAAGAAATATAACGTTTCATTTCTTTCTTTCTTTTTTTATAACACATTTTAATGTATGAAAAATCATTTAATGTCTGTTGCATGCTATAATATTGTCCATTAAAAAAAAAAGAGTGCCAGCAAGATGGCTCAGAGGTCAAAATGCATGCCGTGCAAGCCTGACTGCCTGAATTCAATTCCCAGAACCACAGGTAGAAGGAGAGTGTTGGGTAGCTCTTTGTGAATTTGACACAAGGCAAATTCATCTGGGAAGAGGAAACCTCAAATTAGAAAACATCTCCATCAGGTTAGCCTGTAGGCAAGTCTCTGGGGGAATTTTCTTGCTTAATGACTGATATGGGAGGGCTCATCCCACTGTGTGCTGTGCTACTCCTGGGCAGGTGGTCCTGAATTGTACAAGAAAACAAATGAAAAAGTCACAGAGAGCAAGGCAGTAAACAGCATTCCTCTGTGGTCGGTACTGCAGTGCCTGCCTTCACTTTCCTCAATGATGCCCTCTGAACAGTAGTAAGATGAAACAAACCCTTTTCTCCCCAAGTTAGTTTTGATCAGTGTTTTATTAGAGTAATAGGAAGCAAATTAGAAAAGCTCTTGAAAGTTGTCCTCTGATCTATTCATGCTGTGACACACACACACAGCTCCTGATCACAGTCTGTCCCTGAGGGAAAAATTAGGTCTCTGGATGTAATATTCAGATTAACACAGAGTATATGCTAACACATGGGCCTTTATGCTTCTAAGCTAGACTTGAGCTCAGGTTGAAGTCCAGTAACCTGTAATATAACTATAAGGTTCTTATAGACTTTCTGTGTACAGTGCCAATGAAAAGCGATTGGAGAAGAATTATGTTGTGCCATATTGAGGCTGAGTGTTTTAGCTGCCTTCGCGGGCCCCATTACTCCGTTTTCCTTTTGGGGAATGCCCTGGTGTTTTCTTATGTGTTTGTTTCTCATCTGAACTGGAGAATCAAGAAACTCCTGTCTTGTCAACAGCAATCATAAGAATGTTGCTGCAGAAACAGTTTCAGAGTCAAATCAACGACTCAGATCTAATCAATGAGGCCACAGTAATGATTTCCCTTGTGACATGTGACTTGATTTGGGCCTATGAGACATCACCTACGTGGTATAAGCATTCTGGGCTCTTCTCAGGAAGAAGTCTCTTCTCTCAAATAGATAATGGTTTGCCTAAAAAAGCATGGAAGCCACCAGTGTGAGTGAGTAAACAGCGGGTCACCAAAGCAGATGTGGCAAAAGACAAGAGAGGTGGCTGGAAATTCCACTGAGGAGTCCAGTCAGTTTCATAGCTCAGTCCACTCTGAAATTTGTCATGCCGATTTCAACCTAACTTAAACCAGTTTTCATTTTCTCACCAAAAATACTCCACAGACTCTACTAATATTCAGAAACCATGTGTTTCAGAGTTTGGGCACAGTGCTATTTCTAAGCATTTTTCTTTTCAGGAGGGGCCGGTTCATTGCATTTGATTAAATAAGATCTACTTTGAAATCTTATAAAATGTATGCCTAGGAAGATTTATATGTCAAAGTGACCTATCAGATGAAGTATTTTGACTTGAAGGTTAAAAACTCAGTATTTGGAGCTGATGCCTACTGGATTGATCATCACTGCCTCAGTTGTCACTGGGCTTTGGTTATTACTAGATTCATTGTCACTGGTTTGGTTGTCTCAGACTTTGGCAAGATACAACTCATCTTCCAAATACCTCTACAACATTGATTGACTGATTGATTAAAATTTATGTGATGAGTATTTTGCCTGCATAAATGTATGTGTGTACCATGTGCATGCCTGATTTCAATAGAGGTCAGAGGAGGCCATCAGATTCCCTATAACTGGAGTTATGTGAGCCACAGTGCGGGTTCTGGGAACAGAACGCAGGTCTTCTGCAAGAAGAGCAGGTGCTATTAAGCACTGAGCCATCTCTTCTGCCTGTCCCCACATTTTATATCCCCATCTATGGCTTAGGAAACCATTGATTCTGCCAAGCGTGAAACAGTGATATCTTGTTATCTATTTTGCTCTCTCTGCCCATGATTTCATACTGATAACTAATATCTAATACTGAACAGTTTTCTGAAACCCATGATTAGCTGAGCCTTGTCAACCTCCATCATTTAATCATCATTTATAACAACAGTATGCACACACATACATACACGCATACACACACACATACATACACACACACACACACACACACACACACTCACACACTGCTGTCTGTGTCATGCAGTGCTGGCCAACGGTAGGTACACCCTCTGCCATTTAAGGGATTATTTGCTGGTGACCTAGACAGGTCAAATCAATGATGTTACAGAGCAAACTACAGAGCTACATCGTGGGAATATGTGATCTAGTTCTTGCTACTTAGCCCGCCCCCCAGCTCCCAAAAGTGCCCCCTAAGGTGAGATGGAAAGGACGAATAAGAAATAGGTATGATCCATCGGAGGCCCAGGGAGGAAGAGAGAAGGTCCCAATAGTACCATAGGAGAGAATCAGCGAGCAATTCAAGATGCTAGGTTTCCATGGTCACAGGGTCTGAGTGTAATCACAAGTGTAACTGCTCTGGATTCTGAGAACACCTGGAGACTTTGGAAGGAAGAAACCAACCTTCTGAGTGAGTGAGTGAGTGCTTTTACTTTGTAGCACCAAAAAATGCACCAAAAATGTTAGGACTCAAGGCAGGGAGAAGAATAAGAAAGCCATTGTGGTAAGTTAACAAGCCATGATAATGGCTTCTGTTGGGAAAGATAATGAGATTTAGTTATGAAGTAGATATTGTGGAAGAGAGGGACATTTATTTTCTACATTATTTAGTAGGCATCAGTTCCTCAGACTTCTTCCCATAGAAACTACATTTGATCTGAACAGAATTTTTATCTACAAAGTAACTCAAAAGGTCTATCTATATTCCAGGGAAAAGTGTACGTGGAAATACCATGTCAATATGATAAGCCGACTGAACACACAAAGTAACTGAGAAACAACTTCGTGCTTGAGAAAAAGTGAATTGGACAGGAGATGGGCAGGGTAGGGGAAAGTGTTCTATCTGGTGGGATTTTAAACATCACAATCTCATCAGTGCTCCTGAGTTTGGAGGACAGGAGTGTCTCCTGGCACTGGGCCACAGCGGATTAGTAACTCTACATGTGGTTTAAACTTAGGAATAGCAATGAGATCATTACTGTTGGGAAATTTTAAAGTAGTAGAAAGTAGGAAAACATACCTTTCAACATATAATTAAAGACATTTGAATTAAGTTTTTGGACGGGTACTCTAGACTTGAAGAAAGGGGAGAAGTAAAGACAGAAGGTACCAACTCAAATGCACTCAGCACCCACAAAGGAAGAGGGAGAGGTCAATGCAAATCTCACCCTGAATTTCCATCTCCTTTGTGTAGCAATTGATCCTTTGTAGTTGATTTTTCTCCAGTGTGCATTCTTGAAGTATGAAAAGGAATGAAGGGAAAACACCACCTCCTTCAGAAAAACACTCTGGTCACAACAAACTCAGACTCTTAAAGAACCATTAACATCAAAACAAAAAACCCTACAGATATGCAGAGTTCTTTTCTCTACCCAGCATGGTGTAAACTGGCTTCTCGAGATGGAATATTCCACACTTTAAGTATCGCTCTCCACACTTCAGGGCCTTAGAAGAAAAACAGCAGGATACCTCTCAAGCTGAAATTTATTTTATTAATTTTGGAAGAGTTTGCTTTTTAACTTTGTGATTATGAAATGCGAACACACACAGAAAAAAAAAAAAACCCAAAGAAACAAAAGACATACCAGTGATTTAAAAGCTTGCCATGAACACACTTGTAATCATGGTTTGGAAAGCGGTAGAGACTTCCCTGGAGCCAAAACAGCCTTCTGTGTGCTCCCTGCACCCCACTTCTTCCCCCTTCAAAAATTCCCATTGGTGAATTTTCCCAATAAGCATGCCTTGCTTATCTTTACAAAGCTACCACAAAGTGTGAACAATAGCTTAACACCAGAGCTGAGAAATGTATGTGAATACAACCGCTCAGTAGCTATTCTTTTATTATGGAGACTTTCATCCCGTTTTATTTTTGTGAGATTTTCTTGGTTTTATTTTTTGTTATATATTCATATACTTCACAAGAATTAAATATAGCAGAATTTCTCTGTTCTGCTTCTAATAGTTGCCTTAAGTTTTGGCTTCTTAAGTACAAGGTGCCACTATAACCCTCTTGTTCCTGTCTCCTACTCTCCACCCACTCGTTCCCATTAGGATAGAAGCCAATGTATTGCCAGTAGATTGTGTGTAAATTTAACTTCAGTGTGTTGTCTCACAGTTTTCCAAAGAGTGCATCCCAGCTGCTGTGTTTTGTTTGCTTTGTGTCTTTACCAACTCTTGTGGCTGTGGCTTGTGTCTTTCCTAGCTTCTCTCAGCACACAGCAATTCTTGTTTATTTCGTTTGCCTGGAGTCCTTTTCCAGGTGTTCATGCAGCACTTTCGACTTTCTCTTTGAAATACCGTATGTAACCAAATCTCTTGCTCCTTTCTGTTGGACCGTCTTCATACTGACCCATGGGTATGTTTTGAAGACTTGATAACTCAGACATCTCTGTTCCCTGGCTATCTCTCATTGCTTCTCTCCTCTTGATAGTGTCTTAATCAACTGGATTTCTTCATTCACTGCAGTGCTTTTAGGATGAGCGAAGGTTTTATCTTTTGTGTGGATGGCATGAAATAAGAGTTCCATTTTGAGCCTTGGCCTCCGAGTGTCTCTGCACATTTTGTTTCACTCTGGCCTACAGATCTCCATAAATCAGTCCCTGCACACTGTGTTCATATGAGTGCCTCAGATCGCTTCCTCCAGTCAGCCCTCACACCATGTCACCAGGCTTTTTTTTATTACTATAAACAGTGTTCACTTAGGTTTGCCACACATTGACTCAGCTAGGATGGCTGACCAGCAGGGCCCACAGATCAACCTGTCTTTGCTCATCCCCCAACTTCTCACCCTTCCCCAGCACAGATTCACTGTACCCAAACTTTACATGGGTAATCAGCATGTCAGCTCAAGTCCTCACGCTTGCATGGCAGGCACTCTACCCACTGAGCTATTCCTCTAGCCCATGAAACATATTTCAATTGAATGTACAATTCTATCTTAGTAGATCTCTTTCTAAGCCCATAAAAATCTCATTTAATTGTCTTGTTTTAATTTTTTTGTTGGCTGAGAAGATGACTCTGAATAATTGTTGCATCTTTGAAGATAATTTGAGTTATTTCATTTGTTGTTTTTCTCCTAGCATTGCCCTCCCACCTCTTCCCTCTCTTTCATTTGCCCTTACCCTTTCTCTTCTATCATCTTCCCTTTTCTTCCTTCCTTATTTCTCTTCCATCTCTTTGTTTTAATAGGTTGGTTGTGAACCATCTAATATAATTTTTAGCTTTAAAGATTTATTTGTCTTTATTTCCTGTGTTGCAGTGTTTTTGCTGAGTGTTTATAAGCACACTGCACATTGAGTCTGGTGGAGTCCTGACGAAGGCATCAGATCCCCTGGAACTGTGATTACAGATGGTTGTGAGCTGCCATGTGGGAGCTGAGGATTGAACTCTAGTCCTCGGAAAGAACAGCAAGTGTTCTTGATTGCTGATCCATCTCTCCAGCCCCTAGATATGATTTTCAAAAGATCTTGCTTAGGATATGGTAGGGATTCTTGCATGTGTGTATCAACATCTTTCATTAACTTTAGGAATTCTCAACAATGATCTCTTCAGACATTCCTTTGGCTGCATTTTGCATTTCCTCCATGCTGGATGCTTCAGATACTTAGAAACTACAATACTTTCTGTTTCTTCCAAATCTTGCATCACTTTCCTGCAGCCTACCTGTCTGCATCTAATTTTAGAGCTACCCATTATGTCTTTAGCTGCATCTAATCTGCTGTTATATCTACACCTTTCTAATATTAATAGATTTCATTTAAATTCCAAAATTACCATTTTAAAAAAATAACTTCCTGGTCCAATTATTAATCTTGATTGCTATTTCTTTAAATATAAATGCATGGTTATTTTTATACCTTGTATCTTTTACCTGAACAAACTGTCAATATTTATTACTTGCTTTTCTTTCTACTGATTTCCTTGAATATATAGTTTGTTCTGCTGATGTGACTGGAAGTTTCTCACTGAAGATCATGAATTCATTTTGTAAAATTTCTTATAGAAAGAATTTTCAGCTTTTGGATTTATGTTTGCTTTTCCAGATATCCGGGCAGAACTGTCAATCTGAGATCAGCTCAGTCCCATTTCAAAGGTCTTGTGATTTGAAGCCAAGTTTTGGCTACTGTGAATGTCTCTTTGTTTCTGCTTCACCATTATTCCCAGAGGAATAGTCAATGAAAAGCAAAGAGAATTACTGAATTACCAGTATAAATTCCTAGCCCCTGGTTCTGCTAGTGTGTCATGGCTCAGCCTCAGAGCTGTTCTTTCAGAATGATCACATGTCTGTACCTATGTGAGAGCAGACAGATTTGGCTTTTGAGGAATGACCCTTTTGCTTCTTCTTCTCAAGTGTGGCTAATGCCAAGAGGCACAGTTATGGCTACTTCATAACAATTTCAATTTTTTTTTTTTTGGGGGAGAACATGAGGTGTAAAGTTCTCTTTACTGTTCTTGATTTCAACAGATATGAGTATTTGGAGGGAAGCTCTGAAGGAGTTTCAGTTTCTTGTGTTCCTTAACACAAGACTGAACAGAGACATGTAGTTGCTGCAGGAGAGACAGTTTATTAAAAGCTGAAGTTAGGAGGCCAGATAGACAGTTCAGTGGTTACAGTCACCTGTGGCCAAGTCTGATGAATGGAGTTTACTGCCTGGACCCACACAGTGGAAGGAAAGAGCCAATATTTGTGAATTGTACTATGACTTCTCCATGTGTGCCATGCCATGCATGTACCTGGATGTATGTACACACATGCACTCTCTCTAAATAATAAATAAAATAATTTACAAAAAGGAGCTAATGTTAGGTTGCTAGATGAGAATTAGTAGCCTTGAAGGCCACATGACGACAGATTTCCCCTTTCTGGTTGGCTTTGGACCACACCTCCTGTTTATTGCTAACAGTTGACAACAATTGTCCTTGCCTTAGGTTTTGAAATAGAAAATGAAAAGGTAGGGATAGCAGGGCTTTCTTGAGGCCCATTAAGAAATATCTACATCCTTTTTGTTAAACAAGTGGAATCTGAGTTCCACCTGTGGTCCTAGGTGGAGACATGACATTC
>CAJQZJ010032789.1:181573-211474 GCA_907164525.1 Lophiomys imhausi
ACATACACACACGCACACACACACATACACACATACACACACACACAGACACACATACACACATACACACACACACATACACACACACACATACACACATACACACACATACACACACACATACATACACACACATACACACACACACATACACACATACACACATACACACATACACACACACACACATACACACTATTACTAATATTACCACCAACATCAAAATAACAGGAATCAACAATCAATCTCTCAACATCAATGGACTCAATTCCCCAATAAGAAGAAACAGGCTACCAGAATGGATGTGAAAACAGGATCCATCATTCTGCTGCATACAAGAAACACACCTCAGCAACAAAGGTAGACATTACCTCAGAGTAAAGGACTGGAAAAAAATTTTCCAGGCAAACGAACCCAAGAAACTTGCTGGAGCTGTCATTCTTGTATCTAACAAAATAGACTTTCAACCAAAAGAAATCAAAAGAAATGGGGAAGGAGAGTTCATACTCATCAAAGGAAAAATCCACCAAGATGACATCTCAATTCTGAACATCTATTCTATGCCCCCAATTCAAGGGCACCCACATTCATACAAGAAACATTACCAAAGCTTACATCCCACATTGAACCCCACATGTTAATAGTGGGAGACTTCAACCTGTCATTCTCTTCCTCTTTGCCAGCTCCCTTCTCCTGGAGGCAGCTGAGACTTACAGCTTGCCTGCCCTGTTGTTTTTCTCTCAAATTCTGATCAAATAGTCTTAGTGTTGCCTTCTGAGTCCATTTTTAAATTCTTCATTAGAAAGACAAGAACTCACAAGAGAGACTCCCAGTTTCCCAGGGACAATATTAGACTTCCAAGGGTGAGGAACTGGGCTGAAGAGAAGAGAAAACTTAGGGATTTGATGTCCACTTTATAAAGAGTTGATGAGTTTTCTGTTATGTTAGCTTTTTTTTTCTCATTTGCATGGTATAGACTTTTCCACATGTGCTGTGTCTGTTACGTGTAGTTCTACATACAACTTCATAACTCGTTTTCATCATACATTTCTGCTTAGAAATATCTATTTTATTATTTTAATGAGCCATGGTTTTCTTTCAGATAGTCTAGAGTCTGAAGTTTGCTCCAGTGAGCTAATAAATATTTTCTAAGCATTAGGTAGCAGTGACTTCTTTGTAGAGTTTAACTATTTCCTTAGTGGTTTTAATTAAAGAAAAGAACTGTGACCAGTATGACCAGAGAAGCAGAATAAGTGAGGTTTTGGCTAGCTTGGAGAGTGTATTCCAGACTTCTCTTTGCCAACTTGTTTGTTTGTTTTTATTTGCTAATTTTGCAAGGCTTTGTACTAGGCCTTTGACCTCACTTACTCTTCTTATTCTTAATGCTTAGAAAATATTTTTTAGCTGGCAACAGAGAAAAGGAAAATGTTGGATCTTAGTTGAAGTGCCTTTAGGGTGCTAAAGGGGGCCAGAATTTTAAACGCACAATTGAGTTTACATGTGAAGGGTTACAGGAAGGGCATCATAGCAGCTTGTGTTTTCTTAGTACAAATCCTTAAGACTTTGAAGACTGTGGGTTGCAGGATGTTAGAGAAACAGTGAGAGAGCATATTTTATATTCTAGAAAGGGAGCAAAGCAAGAAAACCAAGGTGGCCCAGTGGAGTCAGTTAGTAAGCGATTTAAAATAAGAATGCGCTATGCTCACATTGAATAGCCATTCCTTCCATTTATCTATCTGGCTATGGACCAGAATTGCAAAAAGCAAACAGAACTATAACCTGCTTTGGAATTTGGTGGGCAGGATTTTTACTGCTACACTTTAGCATCCTCATTACTTTTCTCTGATCTTATTTAGTGATGTAATTTAATCAGATTAAGGTGTAAATTATGCAGAACAAGGTCATTTGCTTTTGCCCTTTAAAATGAGAGTGAGAAAGAGATGTAAAGAGCTGTTAGCTATAGGGAAAGAGAAATGACCAGGAAGAAATCTTTTGCAACTCCTTGTCTGAGAACACTCTAAGATTCTTTTTTTTTTTTTTACTTTATTTTTTTTTCTTCAAGTTACATCTCAGTCACAAACCCTTCCCTATTCCCCCTTCCTATCCCGCCCTTCCACCCTCTTCCCCCCAGAAGTTTCCCCTTTCAGTCCAACAGATGCTTCCTTCTCTTATAACAGTAAATACTATACAAAACAACAGATATAAATATGCCACATTTATGAGAGTTAAATGGCCCAGTATACCTTCCCAATGTCCAGTTTATACATATTTGGCCCCTGACTTTAACATTCTACTATCTAACCATCTCCATGAGTTTAAAGGTCTATATCTGACTCAACATTCATACTAACTTGCAACACACTTTTAAGAGTATCTTCTTAGATCTATAACACCCTCTTGATTCCTAAACAACTCAAAATTTAACTATGAGACTCTAGCTGTCTATTCTTCAACCACCTCAGAGACCTGAGAGGGATAAATATATCTGCTTATATAGGAAGTGCAGGGCCTGCAGCTTCCAATACTAAGAAATGACATACCAGTGACTGCCTGGACAGTTCCCATTTTCTCTCCATACATTCCTGCATCAGTCTTCAGCCTTTGGGTCCTGTTTCTCTGACAGACATTTGTTGTAGAGCAGGGATTATGAAGGATTTACCTACCCTGTCTTGGCAGAGCTAGGCTGTCGACTTCCCTGCTACCAAGTTTTGTCCTTTTTGGACAGCAGTCTGTCTGCAGTTGGAGCAAGGGGTTTTTTCATGCCAAGAGATAGGCTTGCCACTAATTCAACCATCTCACACTGGAGATTCTTCTATGCTTATCTTCTACTTGGAGTAGAATAGGGGGTGCTGTCAGGAGCTGATATGTCTCGATATCAAAAAAAAGAAAATCTTAATTTAAGATAACATCTTTGAATGCCATATTCTGCAGATCTCTTGGGGTTTTTGAAGATGCCCTATCCATCACTTGTATTTAGACAAGCACTCTAAGATTCTTGAAGAAGTCTACACTGGAGAGATGGACGTGGTTGAAGGGAAAGGAAGAACCTGTTTCTTGGCAACCTTTATGCAAGGGAAACACAGCCCCATCCAGTCAGAGGTCAACAGCCACAGCATGCCCAGTCTCTTCTAGACCAATGTACCAGGGCTTTGGCTTGTCAGTATGGCAGACCGGAAACACTGAAGGGGCTTCCTGGAAAACCAGTGACTCCGCACAGGGCACTTTTATCAGATTCTTGGGCTCACAGGAATTACAGAAACCTCCCAAGAAACTTCTACTCCAAATCAAAACCACAAAAATATGTGCTGAAAATGGAACTATAAACAATCTCGAAACTGGCTTTATGTTTAAGAGAAGTGCCTGTGTTTATACTAAAACCAAGAAGCTGTGTCTTCAGCCAAGGGCAAGATGAGACAAATCAAGGACTCTAAGGCTAACCCAAGAACTTTCCAGAAGATAAAGCTGTCGTAAGCCAGTCATACCTTTTTGCTTCTGAAGTAAACAAACTTAAGGTCTCAGGGAAAAAGCTTAGTTGGTAAAGTGCATGTCTTACTTCATGAGGACCTGAGTTCAATCTGAAGAACCCATGTAAAAACAGCACATCTTGTAATCCTAGTGCTGAGGAGGTAGAGGCAGTACTAAGTTCCTGGGGGTATAGTATCCTGTAAGCCCAGTCTACTTACTGGGCTACAGCCAAGACCAGGTGGCAAGCTTCAGGCAAAATGAGTAGACAGTTCATGAGTTACTATACCAAAAGCTGACTTCTGGCCTCCACATTCATGCCCATACTCATGTGTACACACCTCGATGAACACATGGAGCGTACACAAAAGAAATAAAATCAGACATAATTCTTCTGCAAAAGCAAGCATTTATTTATGTTGCCTTTTTTTTTCTCTTGGATGCAGTTATCCAAAGAGGTCAGAATCAAAGGTCATTGAGCATATAAGAAATCTAGAAACTCTAAATGAGTTATAGTAGAAACATCATTCAATGAATTATACTGGAATTATTAAATAAGCAAATGAAATCACTAAAGATAATCTGAATGGACAGAAATGACATAGGACTGACTTCAGAAAGTCAGTGATCATGTGGGATCACGTGGTGTCTTGTCTTCTACTGTCCTATCAGCCCTTCTCTTTCCAGGCACCCATTGAATCAATGCCTGGCACCTTTGAACCAACCTTGTGTGCGGGAGCACTTTGTAGAGTATGACCTCAGGCTCTGTTTCTAATCCTTCAAATCCTGCCTTGGGAATTCTTTGGCGCTGTAGCCTGAGAGTCTACTTGCTGCTCATGTCCTCATGTGTGCTCATGGCATCACCGCACTTTGACAAGTGGACATAACTTGAATGTAGTCAAACATATAAATACTTTATTGTTAATTTTTTGAACCTACTTGAGCATAAAATTTTCCTGTACTTCGAGTTTGGTAATGTCCTCCTCTTGCCTTTAAAAAGTATATAACTTTCATGTTATCCGTTTTGACTATTAATCCATTAGGATTATTCTTCAGTGAGGAAACACCTGTAGCATATTACAGAGATTTAATTTCATTTTTTTGAGATTGGGTGAGTAACTGTCCTAGTCCCAAATATCTTGGCTTTTCTTTTTTTTTTTAAATGTTTTATTGCAACACAATTTTAAAGTATCTTCTTAGATGTATAACACTCTCTTGACTCCTAAACAACTCAAAATTTAATTATGAGACTTTATCTATCTGTTCTTCAATCACCTCAGAGACCTGAGAGGGATAAATATATCTGATTTTATAGGAAGTACAGGGTCTGGAGCTTCCCAAACTAAGAAATGACATACCAGTGGCTGCCTGGACAGTTCCCATTTTCTCTCCATACATTACAGCATCAATCTTCAGTCATTTGGCCCCGTTTCTCTGACAGACATTGATTGTAGAGCAAGGGTTATGAAGGACTTACCTATCCTGTCTTGGCAGAGCTAGGCTGTCGACTTACCTGCTTCCAGGTTTTGTCCTTTTTGGACAGCATTCTGTCTACAGTTGGAGCAAAGGACTTTTCCTACCAAGAGATAGGCTTGTGACTAATTCAATCATCTCCCACTGGAGATTCTTTGATGCTCATCTTCTACTTGGAGGAGAATAGGGGGTGCTGTCAGGAGTTGATATGTCTTGATATAAAAAAAATCTAAAGTTACGAAAACATCTTTGAATGTCATATTCTGCAGATCTCTTGAGGTTTTTGAAGAGGCCCTATCTATCTCTTATATTAGGGTAAGCAGATGTTGCTTGTCTCTTAGCAGGTTTATTTCTGATTAGCTTAGGAAGTAACTATAATAGGCTGTCATAGTACCTAACTGAATGACTGGCTTGCATAACCATTAGTTTGCATTTCTTAATTATCCTAAACAGTTCATGACAGTTAGTAGTAAAAGGCCGAAACATCACATTTCATTTTTTTTCTTTACCTCCTAACCCTTCCATCCCATTTCTCTGGGGTGGGGTGTCCTTATATAACAGTCCCTCATCTCAGTTGAGAGGTCGTATGAGGGCCAAGAGCCTCTTCATTCATTGGGGATCTACGAAGCAGTACCATCAGTGAAAAGTGTCTCGTTGCCTGGGAGAGAGAACTACTAAACAAACAAATCAATAAGCATACAATAGATAAAAAAGACTAAAAAATAGAAAAAATATAACTAATATATAAAAAATAAATAAAAATTAAAAATAAGAAGTCTATGTCCAAGTTCCCTTTGGTGTGTTAGTATTGATACCTTCTACTATATAGCTAAAATCCTACTATAAGTGAATAGATGCCATATGTGTCCTTCTGAGTCTGGGTTAGTTCACTCAGGATGAGCTTTTCTAGTTCCATCCATTTGGCTGCAAATTGCATAATTTCATTGTTTCTGATAGCTGAATAATATTCTATTGTGTAGATTAGTATGAATGTTGAGTCAGATATAGAACTTTAAACTCATGGAGATGTTTAGATAGTAGAATGTTAAAGTCAGGTACCAAATACATATGGACTGGTCATTGGGAATGTACGTTAAGCCATATAACCCTCATAACTGTGGCCTAATTACCTCTCTTGTACTGTATTGTATTTATTATTATAAGAGAAAGAGCCATTTGTTGGACTGAAAGGGGAAACTGTAGGGGGAAATAAGATATACCTTAAACTTAAAAGAAAAAAAAAAGGGAAGAGGATGGGTGGTTGAGGGTGGGAGGGTGGGACTGGAGGGGGAATAGGGAGGGGACTGCGATTTAGATGTAACTTGAAGAAATAAAAAATAAAGGAAAAAAATATTTTATTTATCTTGTGTGTTCTTCTGTATGTATGTGTTTGTACATGTGTGTGTGTCTTTGTTCATGTGTATGTGAGTTTGTGCATGTATGTGTGTGTTTGTGTATTGTGTGAGTTTGTGCATGTGTGTTTGTGCATGTGTGTGTTTGTGTATGTGTGTGCTTGTGCATGTGTGTGCATGTGTGTGTGCATGTGTGCACACGTGTGTGTGTATGTGCACACCATCGTGTGAGTGTAGGTCATAGGACAACTTCTACCATTCTGTGGATCACAGGGATCAAGCTCAGGGTGTCAGGCCTAGTGGAGAGAACATTTACCCACTGAGCCATCTTTCTGGCCCTTGGCTTTTCATTCTTTGCAGGGGATAAATCCTGAATACCACAGTATCTTCCTTGATTTAAACTTTTAACAAATCTTGCTTTTAGGTTGGACATTACATCTCCTAATCTCCTTATTAGCTATGTTTGGTATTTTCAGTGCTTTTCCCAGTTCATATAAATGTTAAAATGCTTTAGCAAACTATTGAAAAGTTTTACTTGAGTTTTTGAAATCAATTTTAAATTTCATTGTAAAGAATTGATATCCTTATGATTTGGAATTTTCCTAACTTCAACTTGATATGGATTTGTAATTATATAGGTCTTAGTGTCAAAAGTCTCAGAATAATGCCCATACCTGCCTTGTGTTGCATCTCAATTGTGATATCTTTTAAAAAATAGTTTTATTTGTTTTTGTTTTATGTGTGTCTTTGTTTTATGTCTTTACATGCATGCACATATATTCCTGGTACTCACAGAGCCAGAAGAAGACATAGGTTCACCAGAACTGGAATTTTGAGATGGTTGTAAACTGCTGCATGGGTGCTGGGAACCAAACCTGGGTCCCCTGAAAGACAAGCCAGTGCTCTTAAATCATGAGCACTTACATCTCTCCAGCCCCAAGTGATACATTCTTTTATAAATTATATTTAATATTATGTTCTAGTCTGTAATAATCCAATTCTCACTATGTATTAATGTTTTAAGTAGATCATTTTGTTACAGTCTCATCATTTTCTACATATGATTTATTTTCTACGTAGGCAACTATCTCATAGGAAAGTGGTAAAAACATTTTATGTTTATCAGATGCATGGAAGATTGTGCTTGGCAACAATGCGTTCAGCATTGGGATGTTGCCAACACAAAAGATTAGAGGCTTGAAATGGCTACACATATTTGGGCTGCTCCTCTGACCACCCTCTTTGTTTATGCCATAACCAGGCTTCAAATAATGATTGGTCACAGCTTGGAACAGGTTCAGTGAAGTCTTGAAATGAATGTTCACTGTGGCATGTCACTGAGATGGTATGCCTGTGGCAGTAAAGCGTAGATCACCCTCTTTGACTCCTACCATGTAGAACCATGCCAGCCTGGCCTCACTGTTACATTTTTGTGAGGTTTAACAATTACTTGATTGTAACATTTTCCTCTCAAAGCAAGCATTCCATTTACCCATTTTAGCCTCCACATATCTTACCTTACCACTTTTCCAATAGGTAGTAACAAAGGGGTGAATACAGAGAGTTCTATTGCTGTGAAGAGACACCATGATCACAGCAACTCTTATGAAAGAAAAAAAAAAAGCATTTCACTGGGGGCTTGCTCACACTTCCAGAGGTTTAGTCCATTGTCATCATGGTAGGACACAGGTAAACATGGTGTTGGAGATGTAGTGGAGAATTCTACATTTGGATCCATAGGCAGCAGGAAGAGAGACACAGTAGGACTGGCTTGGCCTTCTGAAACCCCAAAGTCCACGTTCAGTGGCACATTTCCTCCAATAAGATCACACCTCCTAATCCTTTCAAATTGGACCACACCCTGGTGACCAAGTATTCAAATCTATGAGCCTATGGGGACCATCCTTATTCAAACCACCACAGACTCAATGGTATAAAAATTGTGGCCAGTTCTTGTACTTCCTCCATCCAAGTCACCAAATTTCAAGTTATTTTAACATGTACTTTGCAAAGGAGTTCCTATGTAGTCATAGGACCATTTATAAAGGACTTTTGTAAGAAGCTCCTAGTGTGTGTTGAACATAGGTTCAGAAAGACATTAAACAATAAGATATATTTCATACAGTTGGATAGCTTGGGTGTTGTGTTACTTTGAGAAATGTGTGTTCCATGTTGGCTCAAACTTACTATGTAAGGCAGCTGTGCTCACCATGCTACCACCAAGTGGCCAGGATCTGACCTGAATCCCTGATTCTCCTGGCTCTGCCTCGTGAGTACTGGAGTTATAAAGAAATATCAATATATCTGGCTTTGGATTTGGTTTTGTTCCATTGTATGAGGGGGTCCCTGAAGATGTCATATCAGGCATGGAAATGAACCACTAAAAGTGAGAATGCAAACTCAATTAAGATTGGCTTCATCAACCTGAATCAAACTCCAGGAAGCCTGATGCCAGGTGGTTTATTTAAACATATTTAAGCATATTTAAACACAATAAGACTTGGAAAAAGTTTTCCAGGGAACAATTATTCCAATTCTAGGTTCACAATAAAGCTTAAGGTGTGACTACATAGGAACTCCTTTGCAAAGTAAATGTGACTTTGAAGGCAGGTTTATAGCATAAGGGCTTAGGATCCAGTGTGGTCTCTGACAGATATAGCATAGAGGTCAGCAGGCTATAAAGTACATATCACATGTCCCCTAAGGATGGGTTCTATTAACTGGAAGCTAAAGATAAAGGTCTAGGGAGGAACAGTCTCAGATAGACATTCTGGGGGATTTGGGTGATGTCTGTGTGATGAGGTTTGCTTCTACAGATAGAAAAGGTCACCAGGTCATTAACAATATATCCTTTCCTTGCTTTCTTCATGGAATTCAAGCATTTTATTTCCTTCATTGAGAAGACATCCCTGTGTGATTAACATCCCGGCTTTCCCTGGCAATCTGTGGGTGTGGTGACCTTTGTGCCTCCAATGATTTTATTTTATTTTTATGTGTAAGTATTTAACCTTCATATATGCACATGTACCATGTGTGTAGTGTTTGCAGAGGCCAGAAGAGAATGTCAAATTCGCAGAAACTGGAGTTGCAGATGGTTGTGAGCCACCAAAGTGGATGCTGGAAATTGAATCCAGGTCCTCTGGAAGAGCAGCCAGTGTTCTTACCTACTGAGCCCATTTCTGTAGTCATGTATGTTATTATTATTTGTTTCAACTGTATTATGGCTCTGAGAAGTACAGTTTTGTTATGAAGATTAAATTTATTAGTATAAATGACGTATTCTTTTGGAATACAGCCCAAGAATGGAGATGTGTAAGAAGAACTCTGAGTGCTTGTGTCTAAGTAAATAAGACAAGAGTCTTGTGACCTCATTTTCTTAAAAAAAAAAAACCATTGAATTATTCTTGGAATGTGTTTTTGTGCTCCTCCCAGGTGTAGTAGATAGGAGTGAATTTACTTCAGTTGTTGTTATTCATGTGCCTCCATGGAGAAATGTTTTTGCCATGTGGGACTTGCCATTGGGATTGCATTTTACTCAGGTGATTCTTCTTAACCCTAAGGGGTATAAATTGATGCTCTGAATAAACTTGGCTATTGCATGGGACTCTAGTCTCACCTAGAGACTAGACTCCACCTTATTTTTAGGTCCCTGCTCTCCTAAGTTCATGTCAGCAGCTAGAGCAGTAAACAGTACTGAACACGTGACTTAGCATATAATAAATGTTTGATAATATTTTTATCTGCCTTCATGCCCCTA
This sequence comes from Lophiomys imhausi, assembly GCA_907164525.1. NCBI lineage: Eukaryota > Metazoa > Chordata > Mammalia > Rodentia > Muridae > Lophiomys > Lophiomys imhausi. Next base: position 191,618 of record CAJQZJ010032789.1, read on the forward strand.
TGTAATTATTAGAACTACTCCAGTATTTCTCACATTTGCATAACCTTATCTTTTTTTTTTTCTATCCTGTAGGATCCCACGTGGAGAAAATACAGAAGGCAAAGGAGGCGAAGAATTAGAATGTAACTGCTGGTTTCAATGTGCACTCTTGGTTGATTGTGTGACTACAACAGACTGAGGAGTTTTGAGCAACAGAGAACACACAGATAGACCTGTAGCAAGCATATTTATTTCTGCATGTACACAAAAACTCACACACCTAACAAATGAAGCAGGGGAGGAGAAGAGACTGGTCTCTTCACTAGTCTGTCAATGCAGGGCCTAATGCTTTGCATTTCTGTTAGTATGGTCATGCTGCCTCTTGAGATAATTATCTGATAATGAATGTGTTTTGTCATTTGCACCCTCACTTTGACTTAGTGTTCAGAATGTCAACAATAGTTTCACATAAGCTTCGAGTCATTACACAGACTAGAGAGTACAGGAAGCTGATGTTTGAAATTACAGACCTAGTTTAGTTATTCCGTGCTTTCTCGTTGTAAAGGAAACTACTTCCAAAGAGCTGATGCAAACACAGGTGGCTAATTCAGTTTGTCTATTTCTTATCCTTATAAAGAATTCTTCATTTTGAAATTTGGTATATAGATGCATGACATTTTATTATGAAAGGAATTCACTTTATTTTTTGAAAGTGAGGGTTTTGTTTTTTAATTTATTTCATTCAGAAATTACCAATGTAATCTATTCCTGAATCAATAAGTGAAATAATAAAGTCCCTCTATTTTCCTCTGTCCCTCATCTTTCCTGAGCTCAGCTGCCCAACAGGAAAAGACTAGTCATATACTTACCCAGATTACAAATGCCCTTCAAAGGCCTGTTTAGTAAATTCTTGGTTGATTGCTTAGAGAGTAGAGGTTTGAAGAGGTATGTCTAGGGAAAGGAAGCTGAGGCATTTGAGGTGTGCCCTTTAACGCTATATTGGGATCTTTCCCCTCTTCTCTCTTTGGTTCCTATTAATATTAAGATAAATTCAACTCTTTTTCACCTGTTCCTTCCACGGTACTGCAGGTGTAAACAGATGGGGTCTGAACAACCACGCACTAAAACCTTTGAAAATGTGATATCAGAAGTTGACTAACACACATAACATTTTTGTTTTTGTTGAAACTGAATCATATATTACATTGAACTTAACTTTTCCATGTCAAAATAAGGAAAAATAAATTCTGACTTACCCAATAAAATCTGACTGAGACAATTGATAGTCTTTCAAAATTTTCAGAGTTCAATAGCCTCCCATAGTTTTCTACAGTTTTCTTCAATTAATATATTTATTAAAATGATTTTGTTAGTTGCTGTGAGAAACAAGGGTTCTGACATTCCCACCTCAGTGCATTTTACAAGCTAACAGGAGAGGAAATGCCAAAGGAAGTAACACAGTACAGAAATCATCACGTGATGCGCTACATGGAAGCACAGAGGATAAAATTCAGAGAAGACTTGCAAGAGAACTCTAGAGACACAGAATATTTCAAAACATAAGAGGTTTGTTTTTTTTTTTTTGTCACTTGAAAATATCTGAAACCTATCCAGCTTTTGTGTTATCTGACACAGTCAACTAGCATAAATGCCACCTCAGGTAAGGCTGTCAACATCCTGCCTCCGCCGGAGATGGAGAATGACATCACCTTCAAGTTGAAAAGTAAACACAACAACCACGTTTAAAGAATCACGATCAACAATTTACTCACTCGAAACTAGAAGCATTCCAATTACCATGCCACTAGAAATACATTCATAGACTAATCCTCAAAATGTTTTGTGGTCAACATAAATGGACAACAGAAGAAATCTGGTAAAATGATTTGTGATCTGTGTGTATAACAGATGACAACGGACATGTGAACTATAAATGGAGATACACACATTGAGAAGGAGCAACCAGCAACATGTATTTGGTTTAACAAACGGCTGGCACTGTGCACACCACAGTCCCTCAGATTAAAAAGCACACATGTTGACTGAACAATGACCTAAATAAGAGTGTGCTATTCAAACAGAAACAAAAATAACTACAAACAGTAAATGATTAAAACTTTGAAAAGCAATTACAAATGTTCATAAGCATTTATACCTCATTTAAAAAACAATTTACTTATTTTTATTTCATGGGCATTCATATTTTCCCTGTATATATGTCTGTGTGAAGATCTCAGATCCTCTGAAACTGGAGTTATAAGCAGTTATGATCTGCCATGTGGGTGCTGGGAATTGAACTCAGGACCTCTGAAAGAGAAGCCAACCTCTCAGCCATCTCTCCAGCCCATCATTTATACATCTAAAATTATTAAAACTAAGACAACACCAAGACTTTTAGAACAATACTCAATATTATGAAACAAAATGTATATGCGTGCATATATTCACATAAGAAGTGTTTATTTTAAAATTAGTGTATATTAATCATGAAAAAACTTAGGCTTAATTATGACATTTTCATACATGTGTATAATGTACTAACCATAGTCATCCCCATTACCCGCTATTGTTCTCTTTTTCCTTCTATAGCACTTTTACTTTCTTTAAAAGTTTGGTGTGTATATGTATGATATGTGTAAATGTGTGTGTTGTATGTGCATACAATATAGTTCTGTGTGTATGTGTGTGGTATGTGGTGTGTATGTGTGTGGTGTGTAGTGTGTGCAATATGTGTACGTGTGTATGTGTGTGCTGTGTGTAGTGTCTAGTGTGTGGTACGCAGTGTGTGTGGTATCTGTGTTATGTTGTGTGTGGTGTGTGTGTGTGAATGTGTGTGTGTTGTGTGTAGTGTGTGTGTGTTGTGTGTAGTGTGTAGTGTCTGGTGTGTGTGTGCATGTGTGTGTGTGTTTGTGTGTGTTATGTTGTGTGGTGTATGTGTGTGCATGTGTTTGTGTGTAGGATCATGAGCCATGACATGCACATGGAAGTCAGAGGACAACTTTGGGAGTCAGTTCTCTCCTCCCAACTTTATGTGGGCTCCAGGGACGGAACTCAGGTCTACAGGTTTGTTCAGCAGCAAGTTCCTTTACCCAGTGAGCCATTTTGTCCCCCTTTAAGTTTTTAAAAATCTTGTGTTCATGTTTTATTTTCATGCAAAATAAAAATAAAGTATGTACGCATTCTTTGAAAACACAAATACCTATGCATCAATAAATAGTTCTCTGTTATAGACTTATGTAATGTGTGTACTATCTTGAGTAGCAAGGAATAATGTGCTCCCAGGGACAACTGGGGAAGGAGGTAGAGTAGACGATGGGACAGAGGTGAGGAGAGCGGGTGGAGGAGGAGAGGAGAGTTGGTACACTTACTTTTCAGAATGCTCATTGCAATATTTGAACATTTTTACTTTGTGGGAATTTTTTAAAAAGAGAACACCATGGGAAAATACATAAAACAGTGTGTGAATTAGGTATCTTGGTGAGGAAACTCCTAGTCGGGGGGACACAGACTGTTTAATTCAGCTCCATCCATCACTAAGGCATCCCGTGTTGGGAATGGGGACTCCAGTGAAGTTCTCCAGCACCTTATCTGCTAAGATCCCTTTAAGAGGATGGGATCTGAGTTGTCGGGGTGGTGGTGGTGAAGAGGAGAAACACAAGCCAAGGATGAAGTGTAGGTAGGTACCATCTCTGAGAGGCACAAGAATCTTCAGCTATCTGAAACTGTCTGTGGCTTTTGTAGTTCTCTGTTTTTCTTCCCACCTATTGTTGGAAAACCAGGTGAAACAGAAAATGTCTTGTCCTTGCTGGCAATATGGAAGGGTGCTAGGAGAACCTTGAGGATTCATTTGCAAGGTTTGGGTAAGGGTAGGGGTGCTGGTAACAACAGAACAACAATCAAGTAGCTGGAGAAAAGAAGTGGAGACCCCGTGGCTTGCAAACGTGAGAAATCCACAGAGACAGGACAAGAAACTGACCCCATGGCTTTCTAGTCGTGTTTCCCTGACATCCATGATGTCTGAGTGATAAATCTCTACATTTTAGGGTTGTCAGGTTTCTGTTCTTTGCCCTGCCTTTCATGAGTGAGAATTACCATGACTCTACTGGCTTTCTACAGCCATCAAGCACAGAGAGAGCTCTGCTCGATATCCCCAGTCAAGTTCTTCTTCCTCATAGAGCATTAATAGACTAGCCAGAGGCCCCCAGAGTCCCCTGGACCACACTCAGGAGAGGCTCTGGCTTCAATGATGCACGAGGAGGAAATAAAATACAGTGTATCAAATACTTGCCCTCACTCATCACATGCAAATAGTGGCAGTTATGGAGGAAAAGTACGGAAAACCAAGTAACACAACACACTCTCCCTAAATATTACATCATCTTTTAGGAAAGGCTGGTGGTTTTTTGTGATGTATGAGATGTATCTTAGTTAAGCAATTTCTTGGCCCTTGAATTTTGAGCTGTGGTATGCCATAGCAGATGAATGAAAATATAACATACTCTTGATTGTATCACAAAAATGAGCAATACCTTCCCTCATATTTTGTGTAAGCAATGTCTGCACTGTTTCATTTGTTGTTGGGGGTGGAACAAAAAGAAATATTTTATATTGCGAGGTCATTCAGTTCAATTGTTAGGGGCTTTTGTAAGTAATCATCTGATTTTTAAGGTCTATATATCACAAAGTTTCTTTTTTACCATTTGATTTTGTCTAGAACATGAATAGAATTAAGGTCTAAATTAGTCGCTGCTTTTTCTCCTTCAATGAAACTGTAAGTGTTTTAGTGAAAATCTCTGCAGTGAGCACAGAGAGGCATGGGTTAATTTCTTATCTAAGAACAGAGTTTAGCCTCTGAGGATAGACACACAAGGTGTTCCAAGACAGAAGGTCGATGTGATAGCGTACTTCACAGTGAGACGGAGTTATCACAAGTACCCAAATAGCACAGTTACCTGTGATTTTGCTAATGGGCCGCTATGGACCGAACTGTCTCCCATTCTATTCTCATTCTGAAGTCTAAACCCCAGTGATTTGGAAGTAAGGCCTGTACAGAGGTAGTTAAGATTAAATGAGTTACAAGGATAGGCTCTTCAGATGAAAAGACTAAGATCTTTCAAGGAGAGATCTTCCTCCATACAAATGAGCACCAAGAAAAGGGTGTTGTGACCTTGTGGACAGAGGTGACCTGAAAAGCAAGAATGAAACCTTCACCAGAAGCTAACTCTGGCAGACCTCAATCTTGGATGTCTAGACTAGACACAACTGTGATAAGTTAGACTCTTATCTCTTCAAAGCATCTTTGTACGGCCTTTCACTGCAGCAACCCTCATGTTAGTAAAGAAGATGAAGAAGAATTCCGAGGGCTAGTAGAACCCGGTCTAGAGTTGAATTTTGGAGGCATCCTAAAACTTGAGCATTCTAAAACATCTTGGCAAGATGAAATATTTTCACTGTCAATTTCATTACAAAATTTGTGTTTTTCAACATCCAAAATGTTTCTCCTACAAAGCCTCCTATATAATCTCAGAACTACTGACTTTACTACAGATTGTGTTCTTTCTCTTGGTTTTTCACTAAGAAAGACAAAGTGTCAGAACATTGTAATAGAGGGTTAAGAAGGCTCGGGATTTTTTTATACATGTGGGAGATGTTTAGTAACGCGTTGGCTGTATCTCCATGAGGAATCCAAGCTGAAGAGGCTGACATAGTGTTTTTCATCTTCTAGAACTCAATAGAAGGCGACAAGCCTTGAGAACTGGTGAAATCATTCCAAATTCTTGACTGCATGATTTATTTTTCAGACTGTTAATCATTTATTTTAACCTTAATGTAACTGCCTTACTTATTATCTATTTTTCCCCTCCATATTTCTCCAGAGTAATGAAATGTCTCTCTCTGGCTCAGACCCATCCATCACATCTCTACCTGTCCATCCCATGATTCATTTCTCTGGTCGATTCTGTGGCAACATTCTAATTCCTACCTGAGTCTTGTTAAATCATTTTTCTTTGGGAACTACATTAAATTGAAATCTTGAAAATCAAGTGCCGATCATTGTGTGGCCACATAGTCCAAAGAGTGTGACAAAACTGCTAGAAATATTTGAAGGAATAAAGAAATGTGGCCACTTTTGTTTGAGGATATCCACTCACAGCTAGGCAGTTTGCTGCTGGAGCACTTATTGGACTGTGGAATTCCACCTAGGTTTTAAATATTAGATCCATTTTCCCCACTGAAATATATGCCAACACATTGCTGATCTGAGGATGCAACATTAGCTCTAGGCTTGTGTTCAAGGCAGCAAATATCTGGAATCTCTCTCTTTTTGAGAAGGGGAGGACCTCTCATGCACTGGCTGTGACCAATCAAGTTCTGCTTGATGCCAAAAAATTAAACACAGTGAGGCCAGACCCTGTCAGCAATGAGTTGATTGCTTTAAATAAGGGAGATTTCCTGAATGTTTAAATTGAAACTTCGGCTTTGATTAAAGCAAAGAAAAGGGCCAGGATGGCTTCCTAACTATTTAGTTCCTAAAATTCCTGTGAGGTCTGGAGATGACAAATTCAATTCTTATGTGCTGTGTTTTACACTATGCAGGCTGTAGTAAAAGGGAAAACTAATCAAGCTTGGGTTTCCCATGGGTTGAGCTTTAGGTTGTTTTCCTACTTAAAGCCATGGAAATACGTTAAAACCCACATAGGATGAAGTTTATACAAGGCAAAATCTATGTGACTGTGTTTTTGCACAGTGTGCATATTTTTACTTTTCATTATTTTTGAGTTGCTCAATGGTTCATTCTGTTTAAAATTATATTTGTACTACATTTTTCTCATAACATGAGGGAAGACTGGTTTAAAATACACACACATAAGTACATATAAAATACAGAGTATGTATTGTAAAGTGTTTTTGTTGTCAAGTAGAATACATTACTTTTAATTAAAAACTCTTTATACGGTTAAAAAACGATGAATGGCAAACATTTAAATGCATGGCTATATGTCTAGGCATGGGAAAATATGAACTGAATCTTTTTTCTTTAGAAACAATGTCATCACTGTGCAATTAATTATGATGTAATTCATCAAATGAAAAGCAACAAGAAAGGAGAATTGATGGATCCCTATGCCATTTAAGTACTTATGAATACATAAATATTCATAAATAGCAAAGGAATCAATTTTTACATCAGCCCGGAAGGGAAGAAAGGGGTCCCCATTCATCCCTTCTGCTCCATTGTAAGCCAGCTCTGAATTACATCAGGCCTACTTCACTAAATCTATGGCTATGAAATTCCAGTCAAGTAAATATCTTCAATGTTTAAAAAAAATTATGTGTGTGAGTGGCTTGTCTGAATGTGTGTCTGTGCATCGTTCACCTGCCTGATCCCCAAGAAGGCCAAGAGGGCATCTGATTCCCTAGACCTGGAGGTACAGGCCGTTGTGAAACACAATATGCGTGTTGGAAATCAAATCTGGGTCCTCTGCAAGAGCAGCCAGTGCTCTTAGTCACTGAACCCTCTCTCCAACTCCAAAGATTCTCTCGCTCTCTCTCTCTCTGTCGTGTAGATTGTCTTCCTTTCTCTTTCTTTTTTAGTAGAAGATGTACATTTATTTTTAAAATATTAGAAGCAGAATTTGACTAACTGCAGTTAAACTTTGTTATGGAAAAACTGACCTAAGAAATGAAAGGTACTAAATTTATCTTTGTCCCTTTTCTTACTTCAGCACATAAATAAGTACCATAAAAAGCAGCCCCCTTTTATTAGTTGTTGTTATATACACAGAGGGAGGAAAGGGAAAGAGGAAATTATGATTATAATCTCATAAAAGAAAATAAATAATTAATAAAAGAAAAATAGTATCTTTTTGGTCCTTGCAGTATGACACAATTTTGTGGTCTGAAGATCGTAGCGTTCACGCTCTAAGGTATATTTGTTTCCTCTCATCAGATGAAATAGTTTACTATTTTCTGTAAAATACACACACATTAATAGCACTGTGGCTTTCCCCAGGCCTGTGTGAGCCGGTAGAGTGGACATATATGACGCAAAGACCCCACTTTGCTGTTCTTCTTCTTTGTGTCCATTAGACTCGGATCAAAACTTAGTTCCCCAGGAGTTTAAATGCAATCCCAGAGTCAAACGTCCGCGGCTTTGCACACATACAGCTGATTGGTATCTGCAGTGAAAATGTGTCAAGGGCCACTATTACAAGGTTAGGCTCTGCCCAAATTTGACCAAATTCTCGGTCATTTAAACATGTGATTAATCTTTTTAAATTTCAATGTATTTTCACTAGTAATTCACAAAATAGGAGAAGGGTTGTAGTTTGTTTGTTTTGGTTCCAAATCTTTATGAGGAAATAGGTGCCATGAAGCTCTAGTGCTGTTTGGGTCCCTATAGTATGTGTCAGGCTAGGGACAGTCCTCACACCAGTCCTTACTTTCTACACAGCCCTCCCTCCACTCACTGCCTCTCTTTCAACAACTACTTAGCATTTGTTATGAAAATCATGCTGCACATCATCAGATGATATCCTAAAACTCGAATGTCATGATGGGAAAGTTAACAGAGTCTTGGAAGAGGCTTTATTTCCCCTGCAAAGCCTTTATCAGCGGTTTACACAAAGGGGTAATACACAGCTTCTATAGACTTGCCTTTGGAACCACTTTACAGTTTTAAAAATAAATACAGTTTTTAAACAAACAAATATAAAAATTCAATAATAGAAAAAATATCACTTTGAAAAAACTTTCTACTGCAGTTAAGTATAAACTTGACCCATTGTGGTATTTGAGGAGCCCATGTGTGTGTTAGAAGGGAAGTTAAGGAGATATTTATGTGAGTACAAAATTAGCTGTTTCAGAAACAAATAAACTATCTTTTCAAAATGAGAATGTTTGAGCAACCGATTATAGATCTGGTTGGTTTGATCTTTAGAAGGCTCTGGTGAATTTCACTGTGTATCTGGTCCTGCCAACACTGTACCAGGAGCTGTGCTGTGGCTGAACAGTTTGACTACAACACTCGAACACACACGTGAGCTGGAACATCCCTGTTTGCTTCCACGGACACATCCATTTGAAGCAATGGGAGTGAGTCCATTCACCCTGAGAACTGGACAGTGACAAGGGTTGGATAGTACAGTAACAAACAAAATGTATACTTGAAAATGCTTTTATGGTTAAACATGGTGGCTTATGCCTGTAATCCTGATCCTTGGGGGCTCAGGCAGCAGTACTATGTGAGTTGGAGGTTAGCCTGTGTTATAGGGTGAGATACAGTCACAAAATAGTAATACCAGGGATAACAACAAAAAGAAAATACCTTTATGGTTAATTATTGACAGTCTAGACAGTAAATGATAGGGAAATATAACAACATTTATCATGCAATGATTTTAGTTTTGTGTTTGTTTTTTGTTTTTGTTTTTAGATCTTGTAGGGTAAGATTTAAGTTGCAATGTCTCATGTATTAATTCCAAAGTGAGATTTGACTTAAATTTTCCAGTCTGAAACTTATTTAGACACTACGCAAGTTCTAATTTTCAATAGGTTCTTCAGATCCAATGGTGGACATAGTGTTTTTAGTTGATGTGTTCAGCATTCTTTGGGTCTGTGCTGCCCAGTTAGGGCCTGAGTTGAGTCTGAATGAGATGCACTGCTTTTTATCATTCCTGGCTCTTTACAATGATGATAGTGATCTGAGCTCAGGCCCTTGTGTGGCAAGCTCTTTAAAGAGCGATTTCTCCATGAAATTTTCTTAGTCCATAAAAATATATGGTCAAGTAGATAAAGTGTTCTCTGTCTTTTCCATGAACAGAACAGGCATGACAGCACTGTGAGCCACAAGGATTTCACTAGCTTGAAACAGGTAAAAATGCATATCAGGGAGATAGAGTTGCAGTAGTTTCCCCATGAGTGGACCTTTTGTTGTTGTTGAAAACGTTGAGAAACAGAGTCATGGTGATCAATATCTTTATCATGGAAAACACAGGGAAGCCAAGATAAACAAACAAATTAATAAAAAGAAGAAGGATGCTCCATACTGCTCATCCCTTTGAATATACTCATCCTAAAAATAGAAACAGTCATATAGTTGAATACATATGAGATCTAAAATCTTATGTGGTGATAATCTCTTTATTCTTTATCATCCTAGGGTAGTAGGACCATGTCAAGTGTGCATTAAGAGCTTAAAGAGTTTTTTGCTGAAATCAACTGAATAATACAGAAATAAAATTAACTTCTTGAAAATAAATGATGTTTCAAGATATTATTTATACTTAATAAAGAAAAGGAATGAAGGGAGACTAGCTACCAGAATGTGGAGTTACACCCGAAGGCTCTCCAGATATTTGTGGCTATTATATATTTAATTTAATCTAATCCATTTTAGTTTGGAAAGAAGAGAAAAGTCTCTTTGCTTTCTGAAGGTCATATATTCTACTCACGAGAACTTCTTGGCATCAACAGGCACATGAAAAATTTATCAAGAACATGAATTGACTTGGAGGTTACTCTGTCATTCCTAACTCAGATCTGCCAGAAAAATGTTCAATGGAAGTGTGTGCTGGCAAAAGAGAAGTGTCTTTTGAATGATTGCCACAGCTGACGTAAACATTCAAGGACTGCTGTGTAATAACCCATTTATCATACATTAACCACAAAACCCATGTCCAAATAACTTTAGGGTTCTTGCTTGAAACCACAAAATGTGAGACAGCCGGACAGTGGGAAAATTTCCATCCTGGAATTCCACAGTCTCTGCCTGAGACCTTGAGCTTCTGATTTTCAGTTCCTTAGGGTGGACATGCTGAAAATCTCCAGATTTGGGAGTTTATCCATGATAACCAACATTTTCTCCCAGTCTCCATGTCTCTTATTTTGTAAGTTGACTTTAGATTAAAATTAAAGGTATAATCATAATAGTTAAGCCACAAAATGAATCTACATGCAGATTACTGGTAATGTACGCCAGACCAACAATAGTTTATGAAAGTGGTTTCCATCATTTCATTTCCTCCTTTATTTTGGTAAATGCCAATTTGAAAAGAAGGAGAAAGAAAGCGAGTCCAAATTTCCATGCTTTTGAGGTATATGTGGGCTGGTAAGATTGAGGGTCATGGCTGCTCCAGTCAATATGGCCTGTATGATCTGGATGTGTTAGTCTGATTTCCCCTATGATCTAAACTACAAGCTGCACTGGAAGTTCCCAAGGGATATCAGTAGGGATGGAGTTAGTAGGAGTTTTTTAGTATTCCAGGTTGTGAAAGAAAAGGCTGGTGACTGGATCTTCAGTCAGCACACAGTAAGAGACACACAATATGTGTGTATGTGTGTGTGTGTGTGTGTGTGGATGAGGAGTATTTAGAAATAAGGAATAATGTTATGTGAATGTTTGTCTAGTAATTGTCAGATAGAGAGTCAAGAGTACATGGCATTTATATTAAGGCAGATACATAAATCATAGACATTTCTAGAAACTAATTTCTTTCGTCTACAAGCCCTTTTTCTGCCTTCCTTTCTCCTTTCTTCCTTTCCACTTTCTATCCTATTTGCCTTTCCTCCTTTACCTCTCTTCTTCTCTCTGCCCCCCTTTCCTCCCTCATTCTGTTTTCTTCCTCCTTCCCTTTTGCTGTCTTCTGTCATGTGGTGGCAAAATAATCTTTTTATAAATGAAGGAAGGGCCAGTGACTCTCAGAGGAAGAAAAAAGACAATATGTTCTGGAATAATTTAATATGATTGGAAAGAGCTTTTGCAGTTTACCTGAATTCATTCTCATATGTTGACCAATGATTGAAATTCAGCCACCAAAATGTATAACTTGCAATCAAAAACTTTTATACCTTTGAGAATATAAACATTGGCTTTACCTATCGCATGATCCTCATGAACAGTTATTTATGTTTTGGATTGAATCCCAAGAGAAAACATTTGCAGGTTGAAGATGAAAGAGAACGGAGGGTCATGGCATCTGGGAGGCAATATACAAAGGAAACACAGAAGGAAGGTTGAGGTTTCGTTTATGTGTTTGAGTAAGTTGGCCCTTAAGGAAGGTGTCCACAAGGACTGTTCATAGACAGAACAATGGTGAAGCACAACCACAATGTTGGAGCCCTAGGGAAACAAAGCAAGGAAAGAATTCTTGGATAGCATCCCATGTAACAAACAGAAAAATCCAAGTTCAAGCATTAGGGACACCACATGACCCCCCCCCACACACACACACACTAGAGTGGGTGGAGAGAGAGAACTGCAGGTTACCTGAAGTTGAAAGCAACAGAATTAAATGATAAAAATATACAGAGAGACTTCTAAATGGAAACACTGGCCTTAAGTGTTCAAATATTCTTGGAGATAAAACCTCCACTTTGTTCTCACCTAGGTTTTATTTCAAAAGGTTGGAGAGATGTTTATAGATATCCCCATTTAATTACTGCCAAGGCAGTAACTGGTGCCTTGGAAACCAAATAACACCAATGGCTGTGGCTTTATTGATTTTTATCATCTATCCCCTTATATTATAGAGCTGTTTCAACATACTTTCAAACTAAATAAAATTTATTTATAAAATAATAATAATAATTTGTCTCAACACTGTTGAAGATTCAAACTATTGACTTGTTAGAGCCAGTCAATTAAAAGAAGGATATGCTGTGTATTAAGATGCATCTAATATCATCTAATATTTATTGAAATCTAGGTAAGTGCTTGTTTGAGCTTTTTTTTTTTTTTTTTTTTTTTTTTTTTTTTTGGTTTTTCAAGGCAGGGTTTCTCTGCGTATCCTTGGCTGTCCTGAACTCACATTGCAGACTAGATTAGCCTTGAACTCACACACAGAGATCCACCTGCCTCTGCCTCCTGAGTGCTGGGATTAAAGGTGTGCTCACCACATCTGGCAATTAGACAGTTGTGAACTGCCATGTGGGTGCTGGGATTTGAACCTGGGTCCTTTGGGAGAGCAGCCAGTGCTCTTAACCACTGAGCCATATCTCCAGGCCTGTTTAGGTATTTCTATAGTTGTGTATTGGCCATGCAGATATTGTCCCCTTCTCCATGGCTCTCATGATCTTAACCATTCTGACAGGTGAGAGATGGAATCTCAGAATTGTCTTGAGTTGCATTTCTCTGTGATGTGGGAAGACTTACCACTATAGGCAGCACCACTCCCTACCCGAGTAATATGCTGTACAAATGAAGAGCAATAAGACAACTAAAGGAAATCAAGGGGATGCAAATTGGAAAGGAAGAAGTTAAATTATTGCTATTCGCAGATGACATGATAGTATACATAATTGCCTCAAAAAATTCTACCAAAGAAATACTACAACTAATAAACACCTTCACCAAGGTGGGTGGATACAAAATCAATTCAAAAAAATTTGAAGCCCTTCTTTATACAAAAGATAAATGAGCTGAGAAAGAAATTAGGGAAAAAACACCCTTCACAATAGCCACAAACAATATAAAATACCTGGGAGTAACTCTAACCAAGCAAGTGGAAGACTTGTATGACAAGAACTTCAAGTCCTTGAAGAAAGAAATTGAAGAGAACATCAGAAGATGGAAATATCTCCCATGATCATGGATCAACATGATAAAAATGGCCATCCTACCAAAAGCTATATACAGATTCAATGCAATTCCTATCAAAACACAATTCTTTACAAACCTTGAAAGAACAATTCTCAACTTCATATGGAATAACAAAAAACCCAGAATAGCTAAATCAATCCTGTACAATAAAAAACAAAACAAAACACACACATGCACACAAACAAACAAACAAAAAACATCTGGAGGTATCACCATCCCTGATTTCAAGCTATACTACAGAGCAATAGTAATAAAAACAGCTTGGTACTGGTACAGAAACAGACCAGTTGATCAATGGAATCGAATTGAAGACCCTGAAATGAACCCACACACCTATGGTCACTTAATTTTTGACAAAGAAGCAAAAACCATACAATGGAAAAAGGACAGCATCTTCAACAAATGATGCTGGTCTAATTTGATGTCAACATGTAAAAGAATGAAATTAGACCCATACTTATCACCTTGTACAAAACTTAAGTCCAAGTGGATCAAAGACCTTAACATAAAGCCTGACACACTAAATGTAATAGAAGAGAAAGTGGGGAAAAGCCTCAAACTCATTGGCACAGGTGACAACTTCATGAATAGTACACCAATAGCTCAGGCTCTAAGACCAACAATCAATAAATGGGACCTTATGAAACTGAAAAACTTCTGTAAGGCAAAGAAAATTGTCATTCAAACAAAATGGCAACCTACAGACTAGGCAAAGATCTTTACCAACTCTACATCTGACAGAGGGCTAATATCCATAATTTATAAAGAACTCAAGAAATTAAACACCAAGAAAATAAACAATCCAATCAAAAAATGGGGAACATAGCTAAATGGAGAATTCATAAAGGAGGAATATTTAATGGCCTAGAGACACTTGAAGAAATGTCCAACATCCTTAATCAGAGAAATCCAACTCAGGATGACTCTGAGATTCCATCTCACACTTGTCAGAATGGCTAAGATCAAAAACTCAAATGACAGCACATGCTGGCGAGGGTGTGGAGAAAGGGGAACACTACTACATTGCTGATGGGGGTGCAAACTTGAACAACCACTATGGAAATCAGTCTGGCGATATCTTAGAAAATTTGAGTTCTACCTCAAGACCCAGCCATACCACTTCTGGGTATACTTCCAAGTGATTCTTCATCAATCCACAAGGACACCTCCTCATCTATGTTCATAGCAGCTTTATTTTAATAGCTAGAAACTGGAAACAACTCAGATGTTCCTCAACTGAAGAATGGATTAAAAAAAAACTATGGTACATCTACACAATGGAATACTACTCAGCTATCAGAAACAAGGAAATCATGCAATTCACAGCCAAATGGATGGAACTAGAGAAGCTCATTCTGAGTGAGCTAACCCAGACTCAGAAGGATGCACATGGCATCTATTCACTTATTTTTTTTTTTTTTTTGGTTTTTCGAGACAGGGTTTCTCTGTGTAACAGCTCTGGCTGTCCTGGACTCACTTTGTAGACCAGGCTGGCCTCGAACTCACAAAGATCTGCCTGCCTCTGCCTCCCAAGTGCTGGGATTAAAGGCGTGTGCCACAACCGCCCAGCTATCTATTCACTTTTAATTGGAGTTTAGCTGTACATTACAGGATAATTATCCTACAACTAACAGACTGAAAGGAACAGGAATATAGAATTATTACCTGTTAGTGGGACACTTTGCCCTAATAGAGGTGCCATTTAGGCTTGAGTGCATGAGGAAGCTCTTAACATTCATATGACTGTTGAACTGAAGGAGGCTGATATGTAGGGGCAACCCACTCTGGAGGAGTGGGATAGGGGGGAGAGAAGGGAGAGAGGGGACTGTAATGGAGATGTAACTTGAAGTAATAAATAAACAAAAAACTCCAAACAATAAACAGACAAACAAAAAACAATGCTCATGAATCCCTTGGCCTGTATCATTTCTAATGGGCTATTGTTTGTGACATCTGATATACTCTGGGAAATAATTCCAGTAGACTCCCAAGAAATCCCACATGCCCTCTGATTGCTGTAGTTCTGAGTTTAACTTTTTAGTTTATCTTCTAGTGTCTCAAGACCAGAAAGAAGTTAAAAACTGGTTTAACATAATATCTAGTGCCCCTTTATAACCATCTAGACACCGTTCTCCCATCATTCTGTTAGATGTTCTATGCCATTTGTTTCCATTCACTTAAAATTAATTGTCTGTACCATTTTCTCTCGAGTTCTTAGGTTTATAGGTTAGGCTCTTCTATTTCCTCCCCAATATGCCACTTCTCTTGTGGATATTATGCCTCAGCATGAAACCTCTCCATTTCTTCAGGCACATGAAGATCACCTATGATGATGTACTTTGTTCTAATTGGGATAGACATGAGCTTTCCTCCCTGGTCAGGTTCCTCTAGCTTGGGTTCATTCTTTCAGCTTTTGTGGGAGTGAGTTTGCCGAGTTAGGTCTTACAATGCTATGGCTGCGTTTGACAACTACCGTAATAGGAAGGAAGTTTGACCACGGTATCATAGAAGAGGACCAATGAATGCACATGGTACTAAAGAAATACACACTCAAGTGTCCCCCCCACCCCAAAGGCCGTTGTCCTTTTATTCTAACCCTTTGTAAATTTCTTCTACTTGTAATTACACAGTTTTCCAATGACCCCAAAACCAAGAGAAATAAGATAGTTGAGAAATAAGGTAGTTGAGAAATACTAGTGTCTATAAATCAGAGTATCTCTATAAAGTAGCCATAAGTATGGTAAGGACACAAATTTCCAAAATAAAGGGGATAAGTATTCAATGGCTAAGAAACTTAACCTGCCTGGAACATATATACTCATTACTTTTCTCATTACTGTGATAAAACTGCTGACAATAATAACCTACAGAAGGAAGACATACTTATTTGGGCTCAGAATTTAAGAACATAGCTATCATGGCAGGGAACTTGAGGCAGAAGGCATGTGAGTCACATTGTATCCACAGTAAGGAATCAGAGAGTGACTGACAGAGCTAAGGTCTGTGATTGCTAGTGTTGTCATCTTGACAGGATCTCGAATCACCTGCAGGATGGACGTCTGAGCATGCTTGTTGGGGATTATCTTTTTTTTATTATTATTACATTTATTTATTATTTCAAGTTACATCTCCATCACAGCCCCCTCCCTCCACCCCTCCCGGTCCCGTCCTCCCACCCTATCCCCTTTCCCACCTATCCTACTCCTCCAGTGTGAGTGCCCCCACATCTCAGCCCCCCTCAGTTCATCAGTCATATGAGGGCTAGGAGCTGCCTCTTGCACTGAGGTCTTACATGGCAGCTCCAGTAGGGAAAAGTGTCCCATTAACAGGTAACAAAGTCTATGATCCTGTTCCTTTCAGTCTGTTGGTTGTAGGATAGTTATCCTGTACTATATGGCTAAAATCCAGTAATAAGTGAATACATGCCATGTGCATCTTTCTGGGTCTGGGTTAGCTCACTCAGGATGAGATTTTCTAGTTTCACCAATTTTGTTGCAAATTGCATGATTTCCTTGTTTATGATAGCTGGGTAGTATTCCATTGTGTAAAAGTATCACAGGTTTTTTTTTTTAATGCATTCTGCGGTTGAGGGACATCTGGATTGTTTCCAGTTTCTAGCTATTACAAATAAAACTCCTATGAACATAGTTGAGGAGAAGTCCTCCTGGTTTGGTGAGGAATCTTCTGGATGTATGCCCAGTGGTATGGCTGGGTCTTGAGTTAAAGCTATTCCAAGTTTTCTAAGATATCGCTAGACTGACCTCCATAGTGGCTGTACAAGCTTGCACTCCCACAAGCAATGGAGGAAGGTTCCTCTTTCTCCACAACCTCACCAGCATGTGCTGTCATTTGAGTTTTTGATCTTAGCCATTCTGACAGGTGTGAGATGGAATCTCAGAGTCGTCTTGAGTCGCATCTCTCCGTGAGGTGGGAAGACTTACCACTATGGGCAGCACCTCTCCCTAGCCAGGTCTTATGCTGTACAAGTGAAGAAAAGGAGATGCACAGTAGCCTGCATTCATTTATGCTCTCTTCATTGCCTACATAATAGGACCAGGCGCTTCAAGGCTCCCATGGTGGAGAGTGTCTTGACTATTAGCTACAGCAAACTCCTCCTTTAAGTTTTTCTGTCAGATAATTTCATCACAGGGAGAGGAAAATAAGTTAAGACAGCATGTTTTCTTCATTTCATGCAATCCTGGACTTGTAGCCCATGGGACAGTGCCCTCCACATTTAGGGTGGGTCCTCCCACCTCAGCTAACCTAATCTATAAACGCCTCCACAGAGGTATCTAGCGGCTTGTCTCCTATGCAATTGCAGGTCCTACCAAGTTGGAAAGTGAGGTTAATTGCAGAGGCCTCGTGGGTGGGTGCATTTAGGTGCTTGTTTCTAGATGATTGTACAAAGGGGGTGGGACAGAGTTAGAGACTGGCTCTTGGCCTTAAGAAGAGCCAAGTGAGGGTCTCCTTAGCAATTTGTGTTTCACTCCTCACAGACTAAGAAGCCTTTAACAAATGGAAAGTGCCATGCTATGTGGAAAGACCAGCAGCTTCTGGAGGAGTGGAGAGAACACCCACAAGACATCACTAGCTATACAAATTCTGCAAAGAATGTTTTCTCAGATTTGGCTTCTTTGGGTTGACTCAGATTCATGAACCTCCTATCTCCACTTTACCAGTATATCTATCTTATTGAAGTGCATCATCACAACTAGCCAGCTTGCTTATCTAAATGACAGCTACACTAAAAGAATAAGAATTACCATTCCTATATTATGTCTATATCCCATTTTTTAAAAGTCTTTTCCCCCCTACACAGGTGAGAAGGAAGGATAGAGAAAAGCAAAAGAGAGAAATCCCTGGGTCTAACCTCCAAAACCTATTTAACAAGACCATTTAACAACTTGTAACAAATCCTCCTAAATAACAACAAACATCTATAACCCATCAAATGACAAAAAGGGGGGGGGGAGGAAAAAAAAATCCCCCATCTCACCTTCTGGGAATGGGACGTCACTCTCTTAAAATTACTTCCTGCTGATTTGGGATGTAGGAAACCTTTTGGGGCCCAAATAAGAATGGAAAAATGTTAAGCAAGTTAATAGTAACATTTGATGTTCAGTCCCAGTTGTCTTGTCATTTCTTAGTTTTGGAAGCTGCTGGCTCTGCACTTCCTCTATTATCACCTATACTTATTCTTCTCAGGTCTCTGATGTGGGTGAAGACTAGATAGTTACAGTCTCACAGTTAAATTTTAAGTTGTTTAGGAATTAAAAGGATGTTCTAGGTCTAAGAAGATGTTTTTAAGTTGGTAATGCAAGTTAGGGTGGAAAATGAGTTTTGTATAGAACTTTAAAGTAATCGAGATAGATAATAAAATATTGATATCAGTTGCCAAATATATATGGACTGGACATTGGGAATGTATGTTATACCTTATAATTTTCATAATTGTGGCCTAATTATTAAAAAAAGAATTATGAGTTCTGGGAGAAGGGGGAGAGGGTAGGAGGGTGGGGCTGGGAGGGGTGGAAGGAGGGGACTGTGATGGAGATGTAACTTGAAGTAATAAATCAACATAAAAAATAAAAAAAAAGAATTATGTACACTGGCATCTCTATAGCACCTTGCTCTGAACACAGTGCTCAAACAGCGGCTAGGAAAACTAATGTTTTTGGAAAACAAATTCATAGAAACATGGTTTATTCTTTTCAAATTAGAAGTCTGACTTGCTTACGAAGGGAAAGAAATGGTAGGTTCACATATGCTGTAGGAAATGCAGAACAAGAGAAAATGTAGTTACCCCTCATCAAGTCTGAAAATCATGGTAAAGACCCAACATGCATCGAAAAAGCAACATCCTGAATTTACATTGGAAAACAGAACAGCCCATTTTTAGACTCTGTTTGTCTCACCAATTCTCTTAAAATCCTGGACAAAATGTTCTAAGCAAGCCAGCCAACTGGCATATTTGTTTTAGTAAAGTCAATGTTTCATACTATAATATTCTTCTTCTTTTTTTTTTTTCTG
Source organism: Lophiomys imhausi (assembly GCA_907164525.1). NCBI lineage: Eukaryota > Metazoa > Chordata > Mammalia > Rodentia > Muridae > Lophiomys > Lophiomys imhausi. Next base: position 211,227 of record CAJQZJ010032789.1, read on the forward strand.
GAAAGGGCATTCTTTTTTTTTTAATAATTTATTTTTTATTTCTTCAAGTTACATCTCAATCACAGTCCCCTCCCTACTCCCCCCTCCAGTCCCACCCTTCCACCCTCCTCCCCCTCAGCGCCCCCATCCTCTTCCCTTCTTTTTTTTTTTTTTTTTAGTTTAAGGTATTTATTTTTCCCCCCAACAGCTCTCCTTTTCAGCCCAAAAAATGGTTCTTTTTCTTATAACTATAAATACAATACAAAACA
>CAJQZJ010032789.1:211874-225835 GCA_907164525.1 Lophiomys imhausi
AGTTAAGAAAACATCTTTGAATGCCATATTCTGCAGATCTCTTGAGGTTTTTGAAGATGCCCTATCTATCTCTTATATTTAGATAAGCAAATATTGCTTGTCTCTTAGCAACTTGATTTCTGAGTAGCTTAGAAAATAACTGTGATAGACTGTCATAGTAACTAAAATGACACGTTTTCATGACTATTAGTTTCCGTTTCTTAATTATCCTAAACAGTTTATGTCAGTTGGTAGCGAGAGGTCAAAACTTGACATTTCATTTTTAAGTATTACTACAAACAATACCTTTAAGAAGCGTTACCCTTAATTTTGTATCAATATACAAAGATCAATACCAATGTGGCCAAATAAATATTCTTCTTCTGATCCTATAGCTGGCACCCAACAGTACCCAGGAAGCCAACATGTAGTGGGAGTCCCTACAGAGAGATAGCAGGGAGAAAAGTTCCTATATGGTAGAGGGCTGGTTAAGGATAAAATGTTCTTTTTAGTTTAAACTTTTGAAGTGAATAGCCTGCGTAGTGAAAATACAGATGGTCTGAAGTGGTGGCCATGAATGTTGAAGCACAACCTCGGCCCTGAAGGAGCTGCCCTCCAGACTGAGTTCTGCCAATATGGTGCTGTACGATCTTATGCAGAGTAGATTACCTCTCACCTTCAGCCTCCTCATCCATAAGCCAGGGGGGTTGGTTCAGATCACTAAGGCCTTATGTAGGTTTACTGTATATTATTGCTGATAACACTGTGTGTTATTAGCATCCAGGCTGAGTAAACAACACTTGACCTTGGGGTTTCAGTTTAGGGCCAACAAGCTAGATTTGGTCAGTGCTCCAGTGAGGAATCCTGAAATAAATGGATTTCAGTGGAGATCCCAGCTCAGTTATTCACTAGCCTGAAGCATATTGCTTTGTGCTTCCATTTTCAGTCTTCTTTTCTCCTCCTCCTCCTCCCCATCTACAAAGAAGTGCAACAATAGCAATTTTACTGCAAGCTCATGTTGTAGAACTCACTGGGTAAAGCATCAGATAATAATGTTCCCAAATAGCTCTTGTTTTTTGTTTGTTTGTTTGTTCATTTGTTTTAACCACAAAACCCATTTGCCGTCTAAATCTGCATTGGCAGAAAAGTAATCTATCAAAAACATGACAATAGTCATACTAAATTTTATATGTGGACCTCAGAGATGAAGGGCAGTGATGCTGGGAAAGTGGGGCCTGGGATGACCAACTAGAAATCAGATTTCCTGTAACCTTGACTTTAAGTGACAAAGGAGAGTTCTTTTCAAAGAGCTTCAAGTTAATTTTGCTCTGCCTAAGAGCAAGTTGCTGGTGGGACATGGTGTTAGGTATCGGTGCAGATGTCTTCTGTATGTAGCATTTAGGACTTCCAGAACTTGTTTCTAGAACTGTTCTGTGCCATGCTGTGCTTTGGGGCCAGACTTCTGTTCGTTCTCCGAGCAAAAGACAGATTGATTGATGTGTGTGGGCCCTGGCTGCTGGTCAGGCAGGCTTAAGCAAAAGATGAGCTTTCGGAGGCAAACTAGGCCGCATAGTGACAATTTCTGATGCACCCTGGATCACAAAACCTGCTGATGCACCTTCATGACTTGTGTTTTCTGAGAAGAGGGGAAAATGGCGAAAAGGGGGGGGGGTATACAACTGTGGTTCTGTGATGTAGGCCAGCAGTGGCATTTCTTGCTCTGAGTCCTATGTAGCTCAGTAAAATTTACTAAACTGCATTTAAGATAGAAATTTCTCTTCACTAAAAACAAAACAAATATTAAAAAATGGTTACCCTCCTGCCAATAAAAGCAAAGGAATGCTGGTGTCCATAGTTAACCCACCCCTGGATCACCATGAAGCAAAGCCCAGGAAGGTGTGAGAACATGGATCCCCTCTCAGGGAACATAGCAAAGGGGTACTTACGGGGGGTGGGGGGGGGAGAGCTGCAGCAGGCTTTTAACCCCCTTTCAATTCAGGGCAGTGGTAGCAACAAGACCCCGGAGTGGAAAGGCTCAGGGCCTTTGGAGGCCCACTGGGGCATCACGTTACAGAACCCCAGGGATTGGAGAAAGGGAACATTTGGCTCTCATTACAGAACAAAGGGACAGGGTGCTGGAAAACAGAGCAAATCTGGGTCAGAGGTACCTGACTGTCCCACACATGCCAGTCAGCTCGCACATCTCCACTGACAGCCAGCCTCCCAGAGTTGGCCCCCGTGACCACCTCCGCCAACAATAACATTTTACCAGGAACAAGGCTTGTCAAACCCTGCATTACAGCCGGAGGAGCAGTGGTGTGGTGGAAACGGACGTGTCCCAGGGGCAAGGCTCACTGCCATGAGGACTCTGAGCTGTTAGCATACGCTTTCCACTATTCAACCATCTTTATAAAATGCTGTTCTGCAAACATTTCTCTACTACATGGCTTACTTTCTCTTATGTGGGGTGGGGGTGGATGCTGCAGAAGGGAGAGAGAAAATGTGATTTCCACGAAGGACGGAGATTTTCTTCTCAGGGTTCAACATGTAGACTTTACATTCAAGCTGTGATAACCTTCTGCAAATCGTTACGGAAAGCCATGGTCCCTCCACCTTCTCAATCCTTTCTTTGTTTCTAATCAACCATCCCTTGCTTATTTCCCTTCTAACTTACATTCTGATGCAGCAATATTCTGAAAACGTGTGTGTGTGTGCGCGCGCGTCAATAGGTAATTAGTCCTTTTTTAAAAAAATTGGTGGGGTTTCCTCTTTAGAGAAAGTTTTACTCTTTAGAACTCATCTCTCCAGTTCCTATAGGGAAAAGATTGGCTGTACTGCATGCTGCCTGCAGATCTACCAACTTCCCACCCGAAAGTTATAACTGTATTTTAAGTCATTAACAGTGAAGGCCCAGAAGTGCTGGTTGACGTTGCGTTTTATCTGAAACAATACAAACGTGTGTGGAGCAGGCAAAGCAGGCCTTGGGTATTTGTGGAGGCCCTGTTATGTGGTGGTTGTGATGAAAATAGGCTTAGTGACTTTAACAGCTGGCGATTTATTAGCAAACCTGGTCCTACTAAAAAAATATGGAAAATCAGAATTGATGTGGAGTGCTAATCGCAAATCCTTTATATTAGCAAGGCTTCTGTATTGTGTTAACTTTTACTACTGCAAGGAGCAGGCATCCTCCTGGAGCAAAAGGGTGGGTAAATGAACTTTCTTTGTCAAACACCACCCCATAGAGAGACCTTAGCCCACCTCTTGCAAGGGTCACCTGGCCGGAGGAAGGGATGGACAAAGCTCATAGGGTTCAGGTGTAACTAGTGTCACCTTTGAGAATCCCAATTCAGGCTAAACATGGATTATCCTTTGCCATCTGAATCTGCAGTGGTGCATTCTCCAGTCATCTTCCTGAGAAATTTGCTTTTCCCTATGGTTGAGTTTTATGCACAGTAATTGAAAATAACACGTTTTCTGCTGCCAACTGGAGTGACCAGGGTGATGGCTCTCTCCTTCCAGTTTAGATTTAACAACGTGACGGTGGACGGGCTGGGAGACAAGCTCCGAGTATTCAAAATGAGAAACACCAGAACACAACCGTTATTTTATGAAAAAGACTGGAAAATGGTTAGCAAAGAAATCACAGATGTGTTTCACAGACGAGGGGGAGCCAAAGCTGGGACTGCATTCTGAAAAGAGCGAGGCAACTTCAACAGATTGTTAGTTTTCCTCAACACATGTCTGTAGTTTGACTAGGAGGTATTTTAACCCCGCCAGGTATCTCTGTACACACGGTTGTGCAGGCACGTGACACATAGATGTGCTTATGTGTAGGCCTTCACACTTCAGGCAGACATGAGAGAGTATTGACAATTGTCATTTGCACAGTCACACTAAAAAGCCACAAATTCAAATAGGGAGATAACTAAATAGGGTCTTAAGTTAGAAAGTATAATTTGAATTACTGTGCAAGAAAACAGATACAAATATAGGAGTCCATTTAGCCCACTCAAAGTGGACCTTTTTAAAAATTAAAATACAAATAAACAAACAAAAAACCTTTAACTACAAATTTCTCAGTTTTGCTTTGCCCCACCCCGCCCTTTGCTTTTTGGTTTTTCAAGTCAAGGTTTCTCTGTGTAGCCTTGTCTCTCCTGGAACTTGCTCTGTAGATCAGGCTGGCCTTGAACTCACAGAGATCCACCTGCCTCTGCCTCCTGAGTGCTGGGATTAAAGGCGTGTATCACCACCACCTGGCTGATTTCTTTTTTCAGCAGTAGGTGTAAATTATTTTGAGCTCAAGGGTCCTCAAAGATTGGGTCTTGTTTCTCAGGTTTACAAAGCCGCATTCAGTGTAACTAAAGACAAATGTTTACTCAAAAGAAAAGAACGAAGTTTCTTCATGGTAAACGTGCTCATGTTCTTTTCGGTGCTGGGTTTTAACTCAGGTCTTTATGAATGCTTGGAAAGCATGCTACCACCAAGCCACAACCCCAGCCCACCGTTTAAGTTCTCATAGATAAGATTTGTTTGTCTTTTGTATATTGAACTGTTTAAATAATCTTTTCTCTATGTATTCTTTCTTGGCCTAAGCTTTAACATCCTGTATATTTAAATAAATATATTGAAAGGAGGGTCACGATTTCACCCAAGTGACTACTTTTCAATTTCAGTTAGCTTATGTGCCTAATTGAGCAAATACTTGTAAGGTAAGCAACTAGGCATACACCAACATTTAGATCCTCTAAATTGTGCTGGCTGGACATCATGCACAGGCAGCACTACTGCAAGACAATCTTCAGTTCTCTGATATTGCCAACAGTCCTAGACCACAGGAAAAAGAATTATGTGTTTGGGTCTGTACCTGTGTTCTGAAGAGTTTTACAAGATATCTCAAGGAAGTACTAAGCCTTTATAAAGATTCATGCTTTGATTAATTTGTATTTTAAGTATTTTTTGAGGGACTTAATCATCTAAAAGTCCAGCTATTCCAGTTCTGTCTGTCATCGATACTTTGATTAGCTGAAGCACATCCTTTACTCTTGAATATTCAATAGCAATTGAATAATTGATAATGAATATTCATTAGCAATTCCACCTCATCTAGAGGGGAATAATGTAGCTTGTTCTTATTTTGTATGTGGCATATCAGGCAGTATTTAAGCACTTGACAGTTATGGATGGGGTTAATTTTGCTTTTGCTATGAAGTAGACACATAGGTTACCCATTTATTGAGGCTGTTAATGGTTACAGTACCCAAGTGGGTTTCCCTTTGGAAACCAATGGGCAGAAAGTAGGGTTTTAATTCCATGTAGTCTGAAGTCTTTGCTCTACCTTCTCATAATATGGTCCAACAGAAGTATAGCAGAAGGCATATACTGTAAGCAATTGTAATTTTTCTAATAGTCACAATGAAAATTAAATTTTAACTGAAACAATATTTAGATATGATACACAGCTAGAAGAATCATGCTGAATGCCAGAACAACATGATGGTGCCCCACTGTTTCCATGTTAACATTTGAATTAATTAAAATTGAGTTAAATCAAAAGGTTCAGTCGTATTTCGAGTGTGGTGTGCGGGAGTGCAGGGGGGCTGAGACGACACCCGCTGAGGGTCCACCTCACTAGCAATCACTCCAGAGAGCAGGAAGAAGGATCATCAAGCTGGTGACAGTCTGTCTCTGCTGTCACTCTGGGTACATCGCCATGGCAGAAGAAAAATAAACATTGGCTTTCAACCTGGAACTTGGCAAAAGGCAAGATGCCATCTTTGCCCATGTTGTTCTCTCATGGACTTATGTTCTTCAAGCGACCACATGTCTGAGACTATGGCTTCTCAAGGGGGCATGCTTGGCTGGCCTGTTGGGGAAGCACACATTTCACCATCACTAGTGGACACAGGAGTAATGTTTGGATGCATGACCCCACCAACCCCAGGCATATTCCACCACTCACATAATCAAATTCTTTTTAATTAAAAAAAAAAAAAGTCTTGTTATGGTTTCAAATAACCTTCTAGTTTTTTCTCTATGTTTTTATTTATTTATTTTTATATATTTATAGACACATATGTTTATATAAAATATATTTAATATATATAGATATATTATGTAAACATATTAAAATATATACAAAATATAGTTGTGATGAATAAATTTAAAAATCTGGTAAGTTCATATGCATACCTACACATATATAATGAAATGTGAGTCAGTCTACACCCCACCCACGAAGAAAGGGAATCCTTCTATTTTTAGTGGTGTGGATAAACATATAGGACAGTAAGTCAACACAGAAGGACCAATGATCCAAGATCTCTCTTCTGTATATGGGGCATCAAAAAATGTGGAACTCCAAAGAGCAGAGTGTTGAATGGTGGTTATTGGAAGGGGATTGGACAGAAGCTGATCAAAAACTCCAGAATTTTAATTATCCAGGATGAAGAATCTGTGGAGATCTACTGCAGGGAGACTACAGCTAATCATACTGCCAAGCTTAAGTTTTCGAAGGGAGTTTCTCTTATGCTGTTTTTTTCCTATAAAACTGTGAACATTCAGGGTGTTGGATGTGTTTGTTACCTGGACTGTGGCTGTCATTTCACAATGCATCCGTCTAGCAAACCAGCACATTTTACTCTTTAAATACATTCAGTTTTTATTTGTTAAATATACCTAAGGAATTCTGGAAAAACAAGTTAAAATTTCTGCTTACATGTATAGAACATGGATACAGTTAGGATTTATGCTATGAGCCCAAGACAGACTTAATTGGTTCGAAGTGGTAAAGTCATTCACACACTGCATTGACAGCAATATTTTCTCATTGATGGCAACAATTTTCTCATTTAATCACTTCAAAGTAAACTGCAAAACTACTGTTATTTCCCAAAAATATTTTTTTTATAAACTGGTGACAATATTATCAACTGTGAACATTTTTTTTTTTTTTTAGTTTTCTGTTATTATCTTGGAGGGAGATATATTTAAAATACCCTTATTACACTTTCAACTTTTTGTGAATGGTAGATCTTGTGAAAAAGGAAAAAAAAAGGGGGGGGGGAGAATGAAATAAAGAAGAAAAGGAGATTTGCAGTCTGTAGACTTGCATTTTAATTCAGGTCCAGTACAGAAAGGCAGTTTCTGCCCAAGCTTAAAGGTTTTATGTAATCTTTGTGAGTTTCTAGTTTCCTGTTCTGTAGATTGGGAGCAATAACGTGTATTTCATCGACTATTAAAAACAGTGAATGCAGAAGCATATGTAAAGAATTCAGCATGATGCGCTACACATATTAGGAAGCTAATAAATACTAAGCCCTTTTCTATAGTTACTTGCACATTTTCTCATGGAAATGGACCTTACTTTCTCCAATGTCTCAAGAGTTTTAATAGCAAAAATAGTATTAAAGTTATTGCATGATAACTTCAAACCTTAAAACTCCCATTTCATTTTGGCAAAATTAATATAAATTAATGATTGAAGTGATCAAATCTGATTGAAATTGCATATATGTGCATCATTTTTATTTATTTGCACTTATATATCACTATTTTCCAGAGGAAGACAAGATGAAAAATTAACAAAAGGAATGAAATCTTAACCCGGCAGCCTAGTAATTATACTAATGGTACTTGAATAACAAGCTATTTGCTTTTGGATTAAGCCTTTTAGAAAGTTCTGTCCGTGCAGCCTGCCAGCAATGATGGAGGGAGCCTCTGAAGCCATCTCATGGTGCACGCACAAGGCTATTTAAAGTCTGCTCTTTCATTTCCAAACTTCATACTCTCTGATGTCTCCAGAGATGTTCAGTTGGCAGCCCTGGCTACACTTCAGCAGATAATTTGCACGCTGCATAAGCATTTAGAAAAAAAAAAACCCGGGTTAAACTGGGGGCGAGAGTCATCAGTAACATTTATAGTCACTGAACTCCGTTATGTGTCCCTCAGTGGGACAGGCGGTGTGTCTTGCAAGGGAAAGAGAACTTTCTCTCAGTGCTGTTTCTACTTCTACATTAACATGACAATGATCCCCCCACCCCCGTCCCCTGAAGCCAAGGCTTCATTTGTCTAATGATTTCTGATAGAAGATCCCCCCTCCCAGATATTAATCTTTCCCGCTTTTAATACTTTTAATCAGAGATTTGTCATTTAAGTTCCCCGTTTGGTGACAAGTAAACCCGGAAAATGCGACAACACCTTTCATTTGAGGCCAATTCAGATCAATACATTGAAGATCCACACGGGTTTACTCAAGCCACCCAGCGCAGCTGATAAACTAGAGAAGGGAGTGTGTCTTTGTGGGGCAGCAGAGTGTGCCTTCCTCATGGGGACCAGCCAGTCTCAGCATTCAGGGGAAAGAGAAAGTTACACCTTTCCTACTGTTAATGCCTGAGGACAGGAAGGGGCTGTGGGTCTTCAGGTGGTTTCATGGATTTGCAGGGAGGAGCCTGGAAACATTTTTCCTTATGCTTCTTTTCTCCATATTGGGTATTGCCTGAATTTGGCGCATTCAGCACTCTGTGGGATGAGGTATGCGCGGGGCATCATTTCCCTCTAAGGCGAATGCCTTCCCTGCTGGCAGACCTTCAGAATTCATGAGCTCAGCCAAGCACCTTTGACCCCTCCACACAGCTGACAGCGCAGTTGGCAGCCAGGAGCTTCCATTTATCCTAGGTCAGCACCCGAGGCACCAACATGAACTGAAAGAAGGATTTGAGCAGTGACTTGAGAAATAAAAGCGAGATGCCCTAATAGTTGACTTTGGTCTACTCACGGGAAGGACCATTGACTAAACTGGTAAGGACAGGAAAGGGGTCACAATAGAAGGATGAAGAAATGGGCTGATCAGATACATGATCTGAAGACCCAGGAGAGGAAACCGTTGCTTTTTTAACAGTCAGCCAGTGTATTGCACAAGATGCCCCTGGGACCGACACTTCTTTCCACTGGCAGATATAACCACCTTCGTGTCCTGTCCTCAGGGCCCAGTGCTGTACCTGAGAATTGCTGTCCACTCAGTGGATGTTGGGGCAATTAGCCATTGAGGCCCCTGGGTACATTTTAATGAGTACACATGTGTTTATATTTTCTGGGTTGTTTAATCTATTCAATAAAAATTTTAAATCATTTCTCTACACTACTGTTTCTCAATCTTCCTAATGCTGTGACTCTTTAGTACAGTTTCTCATGTTGTAGTGACCCAACCCATAAAATTATTTTCATTACTACTTCATAACTGTAATGAATCGTAATGTAAATATCTGATAGGTGAGCCCCGAAAGGGGCCGTGGCCCACAGGCTGGGAATCACTGCTCTACACCAAGTGAGAAGACAAGGAATCAACTACTATCTTTGTCTCCACATCTTATTGCCTGCCATATTTAAGTTCTTTTTCTTGTCTGTCTCACACTGACCATGACCAGGGAGAGGCTTTTGCAGATCAAGTTGCTGAAGTTCAGAGGACCTACATAGTGTCCATATCTACACAATAAGGAGATAGTTGGACCAGGAAGCACATAGAGGTTATTTTTGATACTAAAGTGTCAGGTTTTTTTTTTCTCATTACTTAAATGCCTAAATAATTTGGAGTGGAGACTATATATAATGAGGTATTCTTTAAGAATCTATGTGAAATAAGAGGACAGAAAATTGGACGAGATGGAGGGTTGGAGGAGGACTTAGAGGTGAGGGGTAATGGGCACATATGATCAAGGTACATTGTAAAAAGAAATATGGCTAATTAAACTATTTAACCAGTATTTAGATTATTGTCGATTGATTTGGAACAATTAATCTTTAAGCAGACATTACAAATGGATACACACAGACACCACGTGTATTTTAACAAGCCTTGGCCTGAATTGTGCAATCCTAGCTCATCTAAGCTAGCTCTTAATTCTATTACCAAAATATGACCCCATATATACATATGTCCCCGTGGACTGCCATTCTCCACGATATGCCGATGTCCCTGGCCATGTGGAATGAGATTCCTTTTTCTAACCTATGGTGTGTGCCTCCTTCCTGCTGCTCCTGGCTGGAATGCCTTCTTCTTCCTGCTTGCTGGAATGAATTCTTCTCTGTCTAAAGTGCAGGCTTCCTATTAGGAAGTCCCACCTTTCTCTGTCTTTGCCCAATCTCAGGCCTCAGCATTTTATTTAACCAATCAGAGTCAATGTAAGAAACAGACAGCAAGCAGGACCAATTAGTTAACATTTAGAATGCTTAACACTACCCCAACAGTACATTGTGTTCACATCTAAAAATTTCAAAGCATAAATAAAAGCTAAAAAGGAGTTTATGTTAAGAAATACATGTTTAGGGATAGAAAAAAATCACTTATCAAATCTAGTGGATTCCCCTTTCAAGATACAAAACACTCACTAATTTGGAATAAACAGTAACACATACAGAAAATGGGGAAAATAAAATAATAAGCTTAACTAAACAGGAACTTAAGGAACAATAAACAAGAAGATACCTTTGCCCTAGGTTGGGGACTTTTTATGCTGGAGAGCTGTCTGTCACATCTATCTTATGATAATGTGAACATTTAAAGACATTGTAACCAGTCTTCAGTATCTTCCTTTGAAAATTTGACCACAAATTTTAGGGCTCATCTGGGATAATAAACACAAGAGGAGACATGATGTTTTGAAGACTAATAAAGCTAGCTTGCATGCTTGCACGTTAAAATGTGTCATATGTTACATTATTTAAACAGTGTAGTACTAGCAGATCTTTGGAATCATGAAGGCATCAGACAAATGGTAAATGTCTAAATAAGTGGATGGGTTTACATCCCTAATGCAGAATCTATCTCCAAATGAGAGCCACTTGCAAATGAAAAATTACTTTTCTCCAAGGGAGTCTCTCTGGGTAAACAAATCACCCTTAAGGACAGGCTCCATGTCCAAGAGTACATGGCCAATACAAACAAACAAACAAAACAAAATCTCAACAGTGTTTTGGGAGGTTCTTTGTGTCTAATTCTGAGTCAGGGCTCTTTTTTTTTTTTCTTAAATCTTAAATCTTACAGGCCCTTTGCATGCATACATGCATGCATACATACATACATACATGTATATATATGTATGTATGCAAATTTTTTTTTTGCTTCCAGTTTTGGGTTTTATGGGATTCCTGTGTGTACAAATGTGTGTGTCTCTGTGGCTACATACATTTATTGAGTTTTTTCTATGGATTTTTTTGGGGAGGTTGGTTGGTTGTTCCTATTCTGATTTGTTTGTTTTTGTTTTATCATTTAATTTTTATCATTATTCTTTAGATGCCTGTTTGTTTTCTGGTGAGACACAGAAATGGTATGTATTCAGATGGGATGGGAGATGGGAAGGACTGGGAGAAGTAAGCAAAAGAGAAAATGTTTGATTAAATGTTTAGTTAATATGTTTGGTAAACAAATACAAAAATTAGGTAACTACTAAATCATAATAGTTTATCTATGTCTCTTATAAAGTTAAGTTTAAAATTTAAATATGAATATCCCATTGACCTTGAATGTTGTAAACAGAGTTAAAACAAAAATATGCTTGTGTGCAATTTGAAAGAGAATCTCTTTCCTCCTCCTCCTCTTCCCCTCCTCCTCCCTTCCCCCTCCCTATTCTCATCCTCCTCCTTCCCTCCCCCTTTCCTCCCCCTTCCTCTTCTTTCTAATCTTGATATTTCTCTTTTTCCAACCTGTCTTCTAACACAGGATTATTCTGAAAATCTACGTTAATAAATTTTAATGATCAGGACCCAGCCATACCACTTCTGGGTATACACCCAAATGCCTCTTCACGGAATCATAAGGAAGTTTCCTCATCTATGTTTATAGTAGCCTTATTTGTAATAGCTAGAAACTGGAAACAACCCAGATGTCCCTAAACCAAAGGATGGGTTAAAAAACTGTGGTACATCTACACAATGGAATATTATTCAGCTACCTGGAACAATGAAATTATTCAATTTGCAGCCAAATGGATGGAACTAGAAAAGCTCATTCTGAGTGAGCTAACCCAGACTCAGAAGGACGCATATGGCATCTATTCACTTATAGTAGGATTTTAGCTATATAGTAGAAGGTATCGATACTACAACTAACACACCAAAGGGAACTTGGACATAGACTTTTTATTTATTTATTTATTTATTTATTTATTATTTATATTTTTTTTCTATTTTTTATTCTTTTTTATCTGTGTGTCTTCTTATTTGTTTCTTTATTTTTTAGTTCTCTCTCCCAGGCAATGAGACACTTTTCACTGGTGGTACTGCCTCGTAGACCCCCAATGTATGAGGAGGCTCTTGGCTCTCATATGACCTCTCAACTGAGATGAGGGACTGTTATATAAGGACACCCCACCCCAGAGAAATGGGATAGAAAGATTAGGAGGTAAAGAAAAAAAATGAAATGTGATGTTTCGGCCTTTTACTACTAATTGTCATAAACTGTTTAGGATAATTAAGAAATGCAAACTAATAGTTATGCAAGCCAGTCATTTTGTTAGGTACTATGACAGCCTATTATAGCTATTTTCTAAGCTAATCAGAAATAAAGCTGCTAAGAGACAAGCAACATCTGCTTATCCTATAAGAGATAGATAGGGCCTCTTCAAAAACCTCAAGAGATCTGCAGAATATGGCATTCAAAGATGTTTTTGTAATTTTAGATTTTTTTATATCGAGATATATCAACTCCTGACAGCACCCCCTATTCTACCCCAAGTAGAAGATGAGCATCGAAGAATCTCCAGTGGGAGATGATTGAATTAGTCACAAGCCTATCTCTTGGTAGGAAAAGCCCCTTGCTCCAACTATAGACAGAATGCTGTCCAAAAAGGACAAAACCTGGAAGCAGGTAAGTCGACAGCCTAGCTCTGCCAAGACAGGGTAGGCAAGTCCTTCATAACCCCTGCTCTACAATCAATGTCTGTCAGAGAAACAGGGCCAAACGACTGAAGATCGATGCTGTAATGTATGGAGAGAAAATGGGAACTGTCCAGGCAGCCACTGGTATGTCACTTCTTAGTTTTGGAAGCTGCAGGCCCTGTATTTCCTATAAAATCAGATATATTTATCCCTCTCAGGTCTCTGAGGTGGTTGAAGAACAGATAGCTAGAGTCTCATAGTTAAATTTTGAGTTGTTTAGGAGACAAGAGAGTGTTATAGATCTAAGAAGATACTTTTAAAATTTTGTTGCAAGTTAGTATGAATGTTGAGTCAGATATAGAACTTTAAACTCATGGAGATGGTTAGATAGTAGAATATTAAAGTCAGGTGCCAAATACATATGGACTGGACATTAGGAATGTACGCTAAGCCATATAATCCTCATAACTATGGCCTAATTACATCTGTTGTTTTGTATTGTATTTATTATTATAAGAGAAAGAGCCATTTGTTGGACTGAAAGGGGAAACTGTAGGGGGAAATAAGATATATCTTAAACTTAAAAAAAAGGGAAGAGGATGAGGGATTGAGGGTGGGACTGGAGGGGGGAATAGGGAGGGGACTGCGATTGAGACGTAACTTGAAGAAATAAAAAATAAGAAAAAAAGTCTTAAAACATAAATAAATTTTAATGAAATATCACAAATAAAATTAAAAACACGAATCACAGTTACAAATAGATTCAACACACGGCATAAATGTGGTTAGTGTTTTTGTATTACAAAGGTTTCATCTTACATAAACTGCAACAAGAGAGAGACTCAGACAGTCAAGTTGCAAAAACCACATGACTAATAAGTCCACAAATCATATGACAATTCATAATAATGAGAAATATGCCAACTGAAATGAGATATAGCTTCTTGCCAGTCAAATTAATATGCCAGTGGGCATCATTCCCGGATTCTTCTAGGACTAATCTCTGTTGCTGTTACTGTCCTAGGTTGGGGAGAACGTTGTTGCCCCATTGGTGGTGCCTTCCTTCCTTCCTTCCTTCCTTCCTTCCTTCCTTCCTTCCTTCCTTCCTTCCT
>CAJQZJ010032789.1:237344-251217 GCA_907164525.1 Lophiomys imhausi
ACACACACACACAAACACACACACACACAGGAAATACCACCACCACCACCAAAACCTTAAAATTAATCCAAGCTATATTTTAAAAATTACCAATTGTTTAAGCATATAAACCCACATGTCATTGCGCATGATCTGTTTGTTGGTGAACTCCTTTCCTCTCCTTGCTCTTGTAGGCTCTGGGTTCTTTCTGGATTCAATTTCTTCTTAAAGTGCACCCTTAATGAGTTAAATGTAGAGATGACCTTGTAAATTGCTAACTCCGCAGACTTTGTCCCCAGGATTCTCTCAGAGCAATGTCTTTGAGTTCTTTCTCCTGAAAACATAATTCATGTAACTGAGTTTTATCAGTTTGGAGTTTGGGGGTCAGGAAAAAAAAATAAATCCTGTTATTTCATTTTTCTGACTTCATTGTTGCCCAAGGATATTTTTTTCTTTTCTTCTTAAATGTATTTTTCTACTGTTTGTTTAGATGAAGAGTTGTTTATGGCATGCCTGAAATTTATTATGTTTCTTTGATTTGAGAACTCAAATGTCTATATGCTAGGAAAGTTGTCAAACATATTTGAAATACTGTCATTCTTTGATTCTTTCTTTTTTTCAGTATAAAACTTATGGATAGATGAAACATTTGTGTTCTGTGATTTGTGTTTCTCATGTTCATGTTTTCATGACCACGGCCTTTGCTATCTTCTAGCTCAGATTTTTTAGTTCATTCTTTAAAACTATGTCTGTCTTTTAGTTTATACATTTCTACTTTATTTGATAATTTTTCAAATCTTTCAGGCTATTCTTTTCCTCCACAATACCTTGTAGTTCATTATTTATTTCAGCTCTCTTTTATATTTTAAAGTACTTTTTTAATACCTCTTTTAGCTGGGCGTAGCGACAAACATCTTTATCTCAGCACTGGGGAGGCCCAGGCAGGTGGATCTCTGTGAGTCTGAGGCCAGCTTGCTCTACACAGGGAGATCCAGACAAGCCACAGCTACAGGGTGAGAGCCTGCCTCAAAACAAACAAACAAGCAAAGAAAACAACAAAACTTTTTTTTTGTTTATTTTTTCCAATTCTTTCTATCATCTCATTTCACTGGAATTAAATTCTGTCCATATCAGTTTACACTCCTGGTTAGCTTGTAAGTCTGAACTCTGAACGTCATCTCATGAGCTTATTTTGTTTCTAATATCCAGAGAAATTAATTTATTTGTTTATTGATTGCATTTTAGCTATGTTTTAGAAAGCAAGCATTAATTTGACCTTGAACTTCCAGGTGTTGGAAGTGGAAGCGTATACAGGCAATGGATGTCATGCTGTTGTGGCCACTGGTGTGTTTTCTCATGCTCTGGTGGATGGCCACAGAAACATACAGGTGCCACTAATTGAGCTTAGTGGGCAATCAAAAAATAAAGCCCTGAAGATGGATGGAGATATGTTAATAAAGCCATGAAGATGGATGGGGATATGTCAGGAGAGACAGAGGGAGGATAGGAGACCGTCAATGTCGGGTAGATATTATCAGACATCATTGTATATTATGGGTTCTCAAAAGTTTTCCGTGTACCTGTCAGTTAAGCGTGTAAAACTACAAAGAACTGAAATACTCCGTCTTGAACATTGTTGGACTTCATGGTCAGACTGCTGGATTGCAGAGATTATGACAGCCATTACTGAGTCTCCAAGACCAAAACGATTACAAAGTAAGGATTTTCTGATTACAGTAATAAGACTTACTCTTGAAAGAAACAGACTAACCTGGTTATTTTATGGGGTGACTGAAACAGGAAATTTCTACAATCACATGTTTAGTCATGATGTTAAATATCCTACAGGGTGTCACTTACAGCCCATAGGTCATCTTCTATAAATAAGACTGCAAGTGCTTATTCAAAGTCGGGGTCCATTACTTCCTTCCTCATGCAAACCATAATCACTCTAGATCATTGGAGTTATTCTTTATAAGAAAAACACATGTAAGATCCACTGTCTGCAATTTCCTTCCTTCCTTCCTTCCTTCCTTCCTTCCTTCCTTCCTTCCTTTCTTTCTTTCTTTTTTCTTTCTTTCGTTTTCTAAATAGTTCATCTGTTTTGCCTTCCTCTGTTTCTACTTGAAACAAGAGGAGGAGCAGCAAAGTTGGCTCAGAAATGGGAGATTTTATTATTTCCTGCCCATTATATCAAAAAATACATAGTTTATTTAAGAGTAAAACATTTAAGAGTTTTTTTTTTTTCTGTTGGCGAGTGGCTAATTTCCTATTCTCTACAGTACCAACAACACTCAAGTCAAGAAAATATGAGAATGTTATGTGTTTATAGTCTTTGCTCTGGTGGCTCTTCACAAAATAACATAACAGTGTTGGAATCACAGGAAGCACATGGGCCATGCATCTGGGCAAAAGTCTATGTAATATGGAAATATGTACAATCTGTATAAGTATATGAATGCATACATACAAGTAACTACTAACAATACAGTTGTTAAAATTGCAATGCTTAATTAAATTTCCAACATATTGACATACGAGCATGTTTACATATGTTATACTTACATATTTATTTTGTGTGTAAAACTTATATAGGAAAGCTTGATTCAATTTGTATATTGCATTCAACTAAGAACTCCAAATCCATTTTACTTTAAAACCTCTACATTATATCTTTCTTTCTTTATTTTATGCATGTGTATCCATTTTGTTTGCAGTTCAAATACAAAGAAAAAGTTGTTAAAATGCAAAGGAATTTATTATTACTGTAATATCTCTATTTTGTAAATTTTATAAAAATATAGAATTCATATTCATTTCATTAAAGCTACTTAGGAGCTTTTTGGACCTTAAAAAAAAAAATAACAAGAAGAGAAGAAATTAGGCCTGCTACAGCAGAAAAAAATAGAAACAAAAGTTGATACCTTGGTTTTATTTTTTAAAAAGAGAGTTGAATATATATATTTTTTCAAGTCTCAACGATCTAGCCGTAAAAATTAAGGAGTCCACACTCTGTGCTTGAGGTTAAGAATACCACAGAGCTGCAGCCCGGAGAATGTGGATGGAGCCATGTCCCCCTACTTCTGTGTCTGGTGCATAAAACTATTGGATCCTCCACACTCTCCCCTGGTCTTCTAACCAAAAGAAAATGACCAGCCCAGGATCCATGAAGAGGATCAATAAATCAAACTCGAAGCATCTCATGGAAAACCTCCCATTAGCCAGGAAATCTATTATGTATGGATAATAAATCACTAAGGTTTTGGGATTTAATATATTATCATGTTCTATATGATACTTAAAATATAGAAAATTATAAATTAGTTGTAAATTTTTATTCAATGATTTCTCTGCTGCTGTTAAAAATTCCAGTGGAAAAGAAACTCTAATAATACCAGGCATTGAAGACCAATAAGTGTGCTAGAAAGCAATTTTAACATAGGAACTGTCAGAATGACTTAGGAAATAGTATATGGCCAATAAATAGATATTGCATAAGTTCTCTAGTGCCACACTAAACCGTGCCCCAGCGTTATCTGTCAGGGGACCTTGTGTGTTTTATTAGATGATATTCATCACTTTAAAACAAGTAACCTTAAACTAGACATCTTACAGTCAAAATTACCTTTGAGAGTCAGGGGCTGACCTGGTGGTTGTAGGTCAGTAAGCTTTGTGAGACTGTGGCTAAGATATCCACTGAGTCTGCATCCGTCTGCATGGTCAGCTGGAGCGGGGAGGCCTGCCTTCAAACACAGTGCCTGGGGTCCCGCCACATGTGAACCTTTACCTCTCCATTTGAATTGCATCGGCAGATATTCTTATAGTGTGATATCTGGCTTGCCCTATAGAAAGAGACAGGGAGAGAGAGACAGAGAAGAGGGAGGGGGAGGAGGACAGGGAGTGGGATTTTTTTTTTTTTTTTGGTCCTACTCTCATAAATAACATACTCACCTTCTGCTACATTCAACTGGTCACATGGACCAATCCTCAAACACATGTGAGAGTGGCACTTGTAGAGGGATTTTAATCCAGCAACATGGTTACTCTGGCTGGAACACAGACATGCCCCATACTTAATCCCTCTGACTATAATGCAGATACTTCCTTAGTACTCACCTTTAATCTTAAAGAATGAAGGTAAAGTTACTTTGTAGAAGGAAGCACACATGTTTGAAAGTTATATCTAATTGAGTGACACACGAAGTGAAGAATCAGAGAAAAAATTGACAGAATAGGATTTTCTCAACTCTCCCTTGAAGAGAGAGGAAAGGGAAGATACTTAAGGGAGCAGCACAGAGAATGGGAGAGACAAGAGGCAGTTTTACAGGGACAGATTGTAGAGAGAACCAGTTAGATACAGGTGAAGACAGATAAGCCAGAGAATGAGAAGGAGCCAGAAGATTAGAACAGATTGCTAGAGTTCACTTGGGGCCAAGCAGAACAATTCACTCAGAGGCTGAAAGAGAAGCCAGATTGAATCCATCAGTTTAGAGAGGAATTTGAGCCAGAACAGCTGAGTTGAACCAGCCAGCCAGAGTGCAGAACGAACAAGAAGGGGTGAGCTTATTTAGAGTAAGACTCAGATGCTGAAAACATTCTAGGCCTAGATTAGACTGTAGGAGGCTAGAACCTTCCAGAACTAGGCCTAGGTTAGCAGACAGAGGCAAGACAACAACTAAATCAGGTTAATAATAAAAGTTACGTTTACAGGTACCCATAAGTAACAACATGAGAAGGCACAAAGTACTGAGGGGCGGTCATATTGAAGGATGCTTGAAACATGCGCATTGTGATTTCTTTAATGCTTGTGAACACAGATTAATCAGTATTAGCGCTGCAAAAACTTTAAGGCATGTTGTAGTTTAGATATAATGTATACTCCCTCAAGGACTCATAGATTCAACTTTTGAGAAGTTGTTGGATCACAAGGACTCTAGCCTCATTAGTGGATTAATCCATTTATGTTTCATAATTTGGTAATATTATTGGAATATGGGAGAGTAATTGAATGAAATAGGTCATGGGAGGTGTGCTCTGGGTGGACTAGTTTTTTTTTTTTCTGGCCCCTTTATTCTCTCTCTGCTTCTTGGCTGCTCTAAAGTAAACAGCTTGCGTCAGTGCATGCTGTCTGCCCTGACACTCTTCCCAGACCCAAAGTCAACAGTGATGGGGACAAGTGACCATGGGGTGAAATTGAAAACATGAGCTAAAGTAAACCTTCTTCTCCTAGTTGACTTTCTCAGGTATTTTGCCATAGAAATGGAAAGTGACTAGCACAACAGGTACACAGGGATCTAATGCTCATCTTGAAATAAAATTTCAAATAGCATAATGTACACAACACATAGAATATGGATGTGTATATTAACAATATCTCTCTGCAATGTCTCTTCCTCATCATATCTACACTCCCTTTAAGGTTTCTTTAATCCAGAGGGATAGTTTGGATTAAAGAAAAGAGCGTTCAACTGACAGGATATCATATTGTCTTTTCAAGTTGTTGTTTTAACTGATAGAATGATCGAGTATATTTGTGATATACAACTTTATGCTTTGAAATAGACATGGATATGATAAATGATATGCATATATCATTCAGTCATAAATGTGATAGAATAATGAGACAGAACAAGTTAATATGGATTACCTCACACACTTGTCTCTTGGAGTGAGGGTGTGAATGTGCAAATCTGCTTTCTGCTATTTTCAAGTGCACACTATATTGTTACTAATGGTAGTCATCACACATTGGCAGATCTCTAGCTGATTCTAGAGGATGGAGTTAAGGATAATCACTCAACAGTCTAGAAGTTCAGGGTTAAATGTTAGCTTCAATTCCCAAATACCCAGTAGGGGTCTTTATAGCAAATCATCAAATGCATTTGTTTTTGCATTAAAATGAGCCTAATTCAAAGAAGTTACATGTGTTTCCACCCTACAAATGAAGATAATCATATGAGCTTAAAAAAAAAACTCTCTTTTTCAGTGGTTCCATTAAATAATTGGAAATAAAGAAATCCAGACTCTAAAATGCAGGAGCTTGGCCCCATTTAAATGATGCTAAATTAGCTGAGTCTTGGATAATGTAGATAGATCCCTTAGGACTTTCAAAGATTTTTTGGCCAGAATACAAGGCTTACAAAAATACTGTTAGCTGGGGACACAGGGGCATGTTTTCCAAGGGACTGCTTGGTCCCCACTGAAGTAAAACTTTGTTTATTCATAAGTTTCATGATGCTGCCTGCCCTACTCTCCCACCATGCAAGCACTGATGACCGTGAACTTTAGCCTCAGTCCACCTTTCCAGCAGCTCCGTCTGTGGCCCGATAAACATCAGCAACTGTATTTTTACATTAACCACACAGCCCAGAATATAACATCTCATATACAAAACATCTTTGTAGTAAAAGTTTGAAATTACAAAGTACCATTTGTGTCCATAGCTCCTGTAAATACAACTGATAAATACACACATTGCATTTAAAATACTTTTAAACCAACCGTCATAAACTGTTTAGGATAATTAAGAAATGGAACCTAATAGTCATGCAAGCGTGTCATTTTGTTAGTTACTATGACAGTCTATCACAGTTATTTTCTAAGCTACTCAGAAATCAAGTTGCTAAGAGACAAGCAACATTTGCTTATCTAAATATAAGAGATAGATAGGGCATCTTCAAAAACCTCAAGAGATCTGCAGAATATGGCATTCAAAGATGTTATCTTAAATTAAGATTTTTTTTGATATCGAGACATGTCAACTCCTGACAGCACCCCCTATTCTACTCCAAGTAGAAGATAAGCATCGAAGAATCTCCAGTGTGAGATGGTTGAAATAGTGGCAAGCCTATCTCTTGGCATGAAAAAACTCCTTCCTTCAACTGCAGACAGACTGCTGTCCAAAATGGACAAAACTTGGTAGCAGGGAAGTCGACAGCCTAGCTCTGCCAAGACAGGGAAGACAAGTCCTTCATAACCCCTGCTCTACAATCAATGTCTGTCAGAGAAGTGGGGCCAAACAACTGAAGAGCGATGCTGTAATGTATGGAGAGAAAATGGGAACTATCCAGGCAGCCACTGGTATGTCATTTCTTAGTTTTGGAAGCTGCAGGCCCTGCACTTCCCATATAATCAGATATATTTATCCCTCTAAGATCTCTGAGGTGGTTGAAGAATAGATAGCTAGAGTCTCATAATTAAATTTTGAGTTGTTTAGGAATCAAGAAGGTGTTCTGGATCTAAGAAGATATTTTTAAAATTGTGAGGCAAGTTAGTATGAAAGCTGAGTTAGATAATATAGAACTTTAAACTCATGGAGATGGTTAGATAGTAGAATGTTAAAGTCAGGTGCCAAATACATATGGACTGGACATTGGGAATGTATGCTAAGCCATATAACTCTCATAATTGTGGCCTATTTATTTCTGTTGTTTTGTATTGTATTTATAGTTATAAGAGAAAGAACTATTTGTTGGACTGAAAGGGAGAGCTGTTGGGGGAGAAAAGAAATACCTTAAACTAAAAAAAAAAAAAAAATGGTAGAGGATGGGGAGTTGAGGGGGGGAGGAGGGTGGAAGAGTGGGACTGGAGGGGGGAGTAGGGAGGGTATTGTGATTGAAATGTAACTTGAAGAAATAAAAAATAAATTATTAAAAAAATAAAAAAATTATAATACTTTTAACAATGGGTGTGTGGAAAGTTTTATTTTATGAAACAAACTAATCTATTAATGTATTTTAAAAAGTAACCCTGAAAAGATTGATGTGGGAAAAGGCCATGTAAATGTATTCTAATCTATCAGAGAATTTTGACAAAGCAGTTATTTCTTTTAAAGGTGAAAATCCTTGTAGCCGAAGGTTTACCAAGTAAAGAACTTTGATGTAGAAAACTGGTAGAATATTTGCTGTGAAAACTATCTAAGCAGCTTGAAACCTCCTAATGGCGATAATATAAAATAATTATATATATACATATAATTATTTTACATAACTGTTGCATGATCAGTGTGAAAACTGTGTGATTTTATTCACCATGTCCCCCACGTAACACACAGCTATTGACTGAGTCCAGCCCACCTCTCCCATGCCTTAAAAACAAACAAACAAACAACAAACAGCTACACAGTGATGGTTCCTCTCCACTCACTCCTAACCCACCCCCACCCTGCACCCAGATATTTTGCCATACTGTGCGCAGAGAAGATGGGATCCTGAACCAAGACTGCTGTAAGCCAATCCTTGTGTTTCATTGTCCTTGGTCAGTGAATGTCTAATGGGGGATTTGTGAGCCCCTGCTGGCTAACGAGATTCTGTTTACATGTGTCGCAGGGTTTCCTCTCTAGAGCTGGAAAACACTGGAGCTGAGCTGATGAACTCCTACATATATTTCAATTCAGAGAAGTGTTTTAGCGATGCTTCTCCACTGCTGCATTTTTAGGTAGTCACTGAATTATTTCTTTCCAGTTCTTGGGCAATTTTTTTTAGTTATTACTTTTCAATGTCCTCCTAAATATTATTTCTTTATTTTGTTTACATTTAAAAATATACAGCCAGATGATATACTTTATAGTGAACGTCTGTATACTTACCACCCAAATCCTACCTTTAATATTTTCCTAGGCTTATTTGAACATTTATTTCACTATGTTTTATTGTCACCACTTAATATGTTTCAATTTTTTCTCTTCTTTTTAATAGTTTTCTAACGTGAATGTTCTCATAGACACTGGATTTGAAAGCCTTTCATATTGACTTAGTTTCTAAGATCTGGATTCTTTGGGTAAGTAAAAAAGAATTACCTTTAACACCATTATGTTTCATATTGGGCTGGTAGGATTGTTTGCTGCTAGCACTCAAGCCTGAAAATCATCATCAGTATCCATAATTCAATTTTGAGTCTCTCTGTTTCAGCACAGGGAGAGGTGCACATTGTTGCCATTGCCACAGTAGACTGTGGTTTTCTTTCTCTTAAACTTTCCTTATGCCATGATTCGTGGTGGTATCATTTAATAATTATTGAGAGACAAATGGCTTTTTTCACCTTGTAATGTTTCTGCAATATTCCTAACTTGACCTGCTGATGCACATTTCTTTCTTTATATATATATATATATATATATATATATATATGTATGTTTTTGTGTGTGTGTGCATGTGTGTATGCACATGTGCAGGTGTGGAAGCATGCATGCACATGTGTCTGCATGGCCTGGATGAAGGCATAGCCCTCTGTCTGAGACTCCCTTGAGTCCTTTGCAATGTCTCTGTTTCCCTGCTTCTGGCCAGATTCATTTAGGCCCGCAGAATATTTCAGCAAAGTTCTTCAATTCAGTTCTAATAGTCCACCTGGGAAATATAAAAGGAAAGCAGGTTTGTAACTTGGGTCACCAGCCTCTCTTTTCTATTTCTACTGCTTCTAACTCTCAGGCTGCTCACAATCAACTGGGAAGGAGTGATGCACTAAAATGTTTGTGTGTTTCTTTCTTCTTCAGGGATAAGACCATTTCTTGTAGCATTAAATATTTCATATAATAAAGAAAATGAGTAGGTTTACTATTTGATGCACAAAATATTTCTGTCATGTTTTTTTTTTTTTATTGAAACATTCATTTGGTGTCTTTTCTCCTAAGGGAAAGGGATTCTATTTTTATTCTTGTATTTTCCCTTAACTTGATGGTAACACATTCCTTTCTGCCTTTTGGGCCACACAATAGGTATTTTATTACCATTCTGTCCTTAGAATGGACATAGTGGCCACTTGCTTTTCCATCTGTTTTAAAGCAGATGCTTCCTGAATTCTCCCTCTGTGAAGAATCTAGTCTGGGAGAGAGGCGAAGAAGACATGGATCCCGTCTTTGGGCATCCATATCTTCTACATAACCGTATGCATTTTTCTGCTGCACATGGCCACACACATCAGTAATCTCAGCCCTTCAGAGGCTAACACAGGAAGAGAGTTCTAGGACATCCTGGGCTGCACAGTAAGGTGTTACAGAGCAACCACAATAAACGAGCAAAACCCCTGTGTGACCTCTGCCTAGTTTAACTACTGTTTCATCCAGTTTGAAATAGTGAAAAACATTTGGGAATAACAGATTTTCATGAACTTGTGGTTTCCTATTCTTTTCCCTTCCCACAATTTAATGCCTTTTTCAACTGGATGGAACAGAATTTATATATTAAATGTTAAACCTATAAATATTTGACACATGAATTATTCAGGAAACGAGACTCAGTTTCCAATAAACCTTGCAAACAAACAGCAGAAAATGCTTCAGAAAAGAATGTCTTTTAGAGAGCATTGCTACACTGCTTTCAAATCTCCTTAAAGAGTAAATTCTGATATGGTCTCACATTTTCAAGACTGGATGTGAATGTTCTAATTGGAAAGGAAGAAAAGCGACACATTATGATGATGTGGTGGTTTGGATAGGAATGGCTCCCATAGGCTCATAGATTTAAATGTTTGGTCACTAGGGAGGGGCCCTACTTAAGAGGGATTTGGAGGTGTGGCCTTGCCTGAGTAGGTGTGGCCTCGTTGGAGGAAGTGTGTCATTGGGGACAGGCACTGGGTTGCAAATGCTCACTCTGGGCCTAGTGTTGCTCTCTTCCTGCTGCCCGTGGATCCAGATGTAGGACCTCAGCTGCTTTCCAGCACCATGTCTGTTTGCAGGCTGTCATGCTTGGCACCATGCTGACATAGACTTAACTTCTGAAACTGTAAACCAGCCCCAATTAAATGTTTTTCTTTATAAGAGTTGCTATGGTCATGGCGTCTCTTCACAGCGATAGAACACTGACTAAGACAGATGGAGGTTCATAACACCATGCGCATTTTCATCATTGCTCTCAAGTGGTTCTTCCTGGCATCAGGACAAAACACAGACATGCCTTCTCTCTCCTTGGATTACATCTCTCACTACCTGTATTTTTTATTTATTTATTTTTTAATCCTAAAGAAGGAAGTCTGTCTCTACCAGGTTTAGCCAGCCTGGTTTCTTCTCTCTCAGACTCCTGCTGCATTACTTTCTTCCCTGTTCCCCTCTCTCATTTACCTGCTCCTGTGACTCTGCTTCTCACTGAGCAGTGCTGGGAGGGAACCATGCAGAGAGAGAGCTACTGAGCCTGGAAGTTATCACCTGTTTCTCTCGTTGGAATGTAATCTCCATAGAAGCAGAACGACAGTGACTGGCATGCAGCAACAATGCAGCCATCACTGTTGTTATTTTTAGCTTCTTGTTTGGAGATTGATACTTAGCTCCCCAGCTTTAAAGCGCTAGTCAGCACACGGTTTTTCATATTTAATCCTAGGCTGGACTCAAACACTCTGGCATAGGCTACCTTAGAGTTTAAAGAACTGTTTTGCTAGTGTTAGATGATTAACTATGTCGCTGGGATAGAGCCAAGGAGAGTAACACTTTTAGTAGATACTTGTTAATAGTACAGCCTTATTTTCTCTTTCTGTTAAGGACAGTCAGCTTCTAAACAGAGAGATACCTGAGCCTCTTGTCTGACACATTACTATATTGTAGGGTTTTCTTTTTCCCACGGGTGTCAAAATAAAACAGGGACAAGTGGATTGTGTAACCTTAGTTCCCTGAGCCCAGCAGAAACTTGGCAGCTTGTTCTCACAATACAACAACGGTGGCCAGACAGGAAATAAGGAGGACTCTATCAAGAATGCTTCTATTCATTCACTTGCTCGATCCATGGCTCAAGTAGTTCCTGGAATAACAGGAAGCAAACTCTGAACATTCGGAATTTTTAATTTGGTATCTGTTGTGACATGAGAGTAGGTTCCAGATTTAAAATGACTGCAATCTTCTAGACACCAAAGAGCATTTGCTACTGGAATTAGACTTCATGGATTAAAATCCTTCATGCTCAGAACTTCAGTGGTCCTCAGCAATGCTTCTTAAGAAACTTATTGTTTAGCCCTTTTATTCTATATGTTAATAGTTAATGGAGCTCATGCAGGCTTCCTGGCTCCATTTCCATGGTCTGACATCTTTCAGGTTGACATGGGCGCTAATACTCAGGGCTACCTACTGCTTTCACTACTGGAAATAAATTCCAGAATTAATTTTTTTTGCCACTATATTGATATTTCGTACAAAACAGGAAGGTGTGGTGCAGTAGTGATGTGGTACGGACTGAGGCATAATGATCTCTAAGCCCTCATCATCCTCTATGTGTCATTCTACATGCTACTTCATATATATGCCATGTAATCATTTCCTCTGAAGTTCCTCAAGAGCAAGGAAGTAAAGGAGGCTTACTAAGATCCAGGAAGCTCTAAAGGTGAAGACCAGGAAGTAAACAACTCAGAAGCCTCAGGAAGTCACAAAAACTGAGCAGATGTACAAGTCCATTCCCTTTTCAAGATCATATTCTCACAAGCAGTAAGGACTGTTGAGGAGAATCCAAGATCAGACAAGTTGGGTGGAAGACACTGTCCGACCTGCCAAGCTGCCTGCAAGTCATGCAGTGAGCTCCTATGCTTCTCCAGCTTTGGAGAACTGTCACTGACACTTGTGCGGGCTTTTTGATGAGTCATTCCTGCTTCTTTTTTTTTTTTTTTTTTTTTTTTGGTTTTTCGAGACAGGGTTTCTCTGAATATCTCTGGCTGTCCTGGACTTGCTTTGTAGACCAGGCTGGCCTCGAACTCACAAAGATCCGCCTGCCTCTGCCTCCCAAGTGCTGGGATTAAAGGCGTGCGCCACCACCGCCCGGCTCATTCCTGCTTCTTTAAGTAACTTCACCAACCACCTCCAAGTAATCTCAATAAACTCATGAGTTCACCAGATGGATGTTGGTGGCTTTGGTCTATCAGTAGTTTCTCGTCTGAGGTGAACATTGATTTGTTCAAATCTCCCTCAAAATAATGTCACATCACAATATGTTATGGAAATATAGATATAGCTTTTCTCCATGTATCATAATACACTGAAAACGAGTAAACAGAACCTTGGGGAAGGAGGGTAATTTTCTTGATCATATGGCACATAAATAATTCGTAGCTTCAGAATTTAAATCATTGAGCTGGCAATGTAGCTCAATGGTAGAATGCTTGTGTATGCATGAGACCTTGGTTTTGATCACCAGCACTAACACAACTTAAAATAGTCAAACCAACAAGCCACTTTGTTGGATTCCCTTGTCTCTGCCATTTCCATGACACTATGGTATTTCTCATATATATATGCATATACATATATACATGTGTGTATGTGTGTGTGTGTGTATGTGTATTCTCTTAAAGAAAGTATCTGAGAATAGTTGCTAAAAACATATGTTATCCAGGCACATTTATGAAACAATGTGATGATTAAAAAATGCAGTCCTGAGTAGTATTAATGTGAACGATACATCATGCCCAAAAAGGGTGTTTCAGAGAGCCCTGGCAATGCTAAGACAGCCTGATACCTAATGATGATAGTCCTATTACTGGCAATTTCATAAAATTTCTGTAAGAGCAGCATCAAATTACGATTCAAAAACATAGTCCAAGCTTTGATCTGTTTTCTGGAACTTAATGAAATTTGTGAAAACAGAAGGAGATTTTTGCCTGGAGGGGCTCTCTCCTGGGACAGGTCCTAGGGGAGGGGTACTATACCCATGTCTTTTCCTGCCCATCTGTGAACTGGGAATGCAAGATTGGTTCTGACTAAAGCAACTAACAATATGGACAATAGCGTGATGCTGGAGGACCTCTTTGCTGTTATGTCTCTTGGGTATCTTTCTATTTTGTTTTTCATTTTACTAGGAAAAACTCCAGCCCTGCTGGATCACTTTATTTTAACTTCACTTTTTTAGGTAAGAACAATTCCCCACAAGAGCAGTAGTAAAACACACACACACACACACACACACACACACACACACACACACACACA